>JAMPIV010007582.1:0-242500 GCA_024509875.1 Oreohelix idahoensis | reverse complement strand
GTTTTTGGGGGTGGTGGGGGGGGGGGGGTGTGTTTTTTTTTTGTGTTTTTTGGTGGGGGGTGGGGGTTTGGGGTTTTTTTTTTTTTTTTTGGTGTTGTGTTGGGGGGTTTTGGTGTTTTGGGGGGGGTGGGTTTTTTTTTTGGGTTTGGTTTGGGTGTTTTTTTTTTTGGTTTTTTTTGTTTTGGGGTGGGGGGGTTTTTTGGTGGTGTTGGATGTTGGTTTTGTGTGGGGTTTTTTGGTTGGTTTTGTTTGGTTTTTTTTTTTGGTGGTGGGTTTTTGGGGTGGGGTTTTTTTGTTTTTGGTTTTGGTTTTTGTGGTGTTTGGGGGTTGGTTTGGTTTTTTTTTTGGGGGGGTTGGGGGGGTTTTGGTTTTGTTTTGTGTTGTGTGGGGGGTTTTTTTTTTTTTGTTTTTTTTTTTTTTTTTTGGGGGGTTGTTTTTTTGGTGGGGGTGTTTTTTGTGGGGGGGGTTTGTTTTTTTGGGGGTGTTTTGGGGGGGGGGGGTTTTTTGTGTTTTGGGTTTGGGGGGTGTGGTGGGGGGTGGTTTTTTGGTTGGGGTTTTTTTTGTTGTTGTGTTTTTTTTTTTTGGTTGGGTTTGGGTTGGTGGTTTTTTTTTGGTTTTTGGGGTGGTTTTTTGGGTTTTGGTTTGGGTTGGGTTTTGGTTTTTTTTTGGGTTTTTTTTGTGGTTTTTTTGTTTTTTTTTTTTTTTGGGGGGGGTTTTGTTTTGGGGTTTTTTTGGTTTTGGGGGGGGGGGTGGTTTTTGGTTGTTTTTTGTTTTTTTGTTTTTTGTTTTTGTTTGGGGGGTGTTGGTTGGGGGTTGTGGTTTTTGGTTTTTGTTTTGTGGGGTTGGTGGGGTGTGTTGGTTTGGTTGTTGGGTTTGGGGGTTTTTTTTTGGGGTTTGTTTTTTTTGGTTTGGTTTTGGGGTTTTTTTTGGGGGTTGGGGGGGTGGTGTTTGGTTTTTTTTTTTTTGGGGTTTTTTTTTTTTTGTTTTGTTTGGGGTTTTTTGGGGTTTTTTTTGTTTGTTGTATTTTTTTATTTTTTTTTTTTTTTTGGTGGGTTTGTTTGTTTTTTTTGGGGTTTTTTTTTGGGGTTGGGTTTGGGGTGGTTTTTTGGTTTTTTTTTTTTTTTTTTTGTTTTTTTTTGGTTGGGGGGTTTTTTTTGGTTGTTTTTGTGGTTTTTTTTTGGTTTGGGGTTTTTTTTTTTTTTTTTTTTTTTTTGTGTGGTTTTTTTTTTTTTTTTTTGTTGTTTATACCAATTTTTTAGTTTGGGGTTGGGTATTGTTTAAGTTGATCAACAGGTGGAAAATGTTAAGTGTTAATTAGACACAATTTTTAACAGCATGGGGGTTGAAGAATCCTAAGATTTAACAGTTGTTGTGGTTAATAGCATTAAGCCATTTACTTCCGGGTCCTAGGTTAAGTTTTTTAAACCCATAGAAATCAGGTCCTTGATCTTTTTTTTGGTGATGCTTAATATTTTGGAATAACATGATTTTTTATTATTTGGTGATTTAAAGAACCTTTTTTTTTATTTCATTTTGTATTTTTGTATTTTTATTTACCCTTACTTACTTAGTTAGTCGTTCCTAGCTTCTACCGTGAGACCGGTTTAGAGGTTTGGAAGAGAGAGCGCAACCTATGATTTTTATCAGCTGTCTTCCTCCTGGCCTGGTTTCCATTCTAGTCCTCGGTCCTTCAAAGATTGTCTAATTGTTTTCCTCCCAGCGGACTCTGGGGATACTGGTCGGGGTCCTGGGGTGGTAACCGATCTTCTCCCATTCTGCAGACATGGCCAAACCATCTTAGTTGGGACTGTTCTACTTGGGTCTGCAGGAGGTGGGATTTTAGGCCTTGTCGTATCGTCTGGTTGCGGACCATGTCTCTTCTTGTTACTTCAACCACCTTCCTCAGATATCTCATTTCTGAGGTTTGGATCTGGCTTTTATGGGTTGTAGTCATTGCCCATGACTCGCATCCATATGTCAAGACTGGCACATAGGTGGAGCGGTATATAGCCATCTTCGTTTTCTTACCAACCTCTCTCTTGCTGAGGAATCCTCGATTTATGGCCTGAAAAAGTCTCCCAGCTGCTGCTTTTCGAGTGGCCAACTCTTTTTTGATGCCTCCCTTTCGGTCTATAATAGCTCCGAGATATTTAAAGTGATCGACCTGCTCCAGGACCTGTTCTCCCAGCTTAATCTGATCTTTGTGGCCTCTTGTGTACTTATTGTCCATGATTCACTTCCATATGTCAGGATGGATTCTATATAACAACTGAAGAACTCTCTTTCTTTCTTCCAGTGACATAGAATTGTTGCATAAAATACTTTTCAGTTTATAGGATACTACTTTTCCTGGACTATGGTTTTGATTCATGACAATACGTCGTGTATGGTTGCCTCCGCCCCCATAACTGGGGTTGATGGCCCAGGGCAAATTTAAAAAAATGGCGCCCACGTAAAAACTGTTCTTTAAAATTCTGGCTGAACTCGTATATTGGTACTTAAACTTGTTACTCGTTATAACACCGATTACAAAATAATAAAAGCAAACTACACTTTTATTGTTAAAAAATGAAACTTAAATTGTTGTTAACATATTTTATAACGATAACCACATACTTATTTCTTACTTAGTCCATGCCATTTCATTTTAGAAAGTGTAAAAACTACCAGTATGTATTTAAAAATATTGTTACTTGTATCCAGATAAAAAATCTGAAAACAACAAAAAAATTGACTGTTTATTTTACTAGATATTTAAATATGATTTGGACCTTCACACTAAACATTGATTTTTCTAACTTAAGCTCATAAAAACTGATCAATATTGTTATCAAAAGTTGTTATTTCAGTTTCTTCACGCTTAGTGCTGATAAGGCTAAAGCAGATAGTCTCTCTTGCCCCACTGAAACTCTCAAGTACGATAAGATCAATTATAAATTACTAAATGATCGCTCACATTGAAAATGGAAATTGCTTAGCATTATTTGAACAGCAACTTATAAGTTTGGAAAAACATGTTCATCTCCATTCATCATTCATTCATTCATAACCCTCCACTCCCAAAGGAGCATAGGCCTTCAACAAACACATGCCAAGTCCTCCTGTCACGTGCCATCATCTCAAGTTCTTTCCACGTTCTCCTCATCATTTTCACCTCTGTTTCCATCTCTCTTCTCCATGTGCTTCTTGGTCTACCTCTGCCTCTCTTGCCCTGGGGATTCCAGAACAAGGACTGTCTTGTAATGCTATCAACAGGTTTCCTCAGCATATGTCCTATCCATCGCCATCGTCGTCTTCTCATCTCTTGTTCCACTGGCACTTGTTTAGTTCTTGTCATCAGTTCCACGTTGATAACCTTATCATACCATTTTAATCCCTCTATTCTACGCAAGCACCCATTTATGAAAGTCTGTAGCTTTTTGGTTGTTGTCTTTGTTGTTCTCCATGTCTCAGAGCCATTTAATAGGACTGACTTCACATTTGAGTTGAAGATTCTTATTTTCGTGTTGGATCCGATTTCTCTTGATCTCCATATATTTCCCAATGCAATGAAAGCTCCTCTTGCTTTTTGTATTCTTATTTTGATATCACTGTCTGTCCCTCCAACTTTGTCTATATTGCAGCCAAGATATGTGTACGATTCTACATCTTGTATTGGTGCTTCTTCAAGTTCAACGCTGTTATCATTACCTGCATTTATTCTCATTATCTTTGTGTTTTCCCTGTGTATTTTCAGACCCAATTGCTGTGACCTCTCATCGAGTGTTTTCAATTTGTCCTGTATCTGATTACGATTATGGGACAGAAGAGCCAAGTCATCAGCAAAATCCAGATCATCCAACTGCTTACTCAGAGCCCACTGGATTCCATTTCTGTTGTGTGTTGTCGATGTTCTCATAACCCAGTCTATTGCTAGTAAGAAAAGAAATGGAGACAAGAGGCATCCCTGTCTCACTCCTGTTCTTATCCCAAACGGTTCTGTAAGCTGTCCTTCGTGAAGAACTCTGCATGTCATGTATTCTTTATTAAATTAATGATCTTCAGAGGAACTCCATAATGCCTCATCAATTTCCAAAGTGATTCTCTGTCTACACTGTCAAATGCCTTTTCGTAGTCCACAAATCCGATGTAAAGTGGTGAATTCCATTCCAGACTTTGTTCAACTATTATTCTCAAAGTGGCTATCTGGTCTGTACAGGATCTGTTTTGTCGAAAACCTGCTTGTTCATCTCTTAGTTTCTTGTCTATTGACTCTTTTAATCTCTCGAGGATAATCCTGTTTAATACTTTTCCTGGCACTGATAGTAACATTATTCCTCTATAATTTGTACACTCTTGTAAATTTCCCTTCTTAGGCAACTTAACCAGATATCCTTCCTTCCATTCTGCTGGTATCTCTTCCTTTTCCCAGACTTTACCAAGTAATTTATATAACATCTCTGTAGCCGTGTCGATATCTGCTTTGATGGCCTCTGCTGGAATGCCATCAGGTCCAGACGCTTTTTCATTTCTTAGAAGCTTTATGGCTTTCTTTATTTCTTTCTTCGTTGGTCTTTCACTGTTAATTTGTAGTTCTTCTTCTGCTGGCTGGATGTCAGCTGAACAATAAATTTGAGGTGTTTCTCATGTTTTGAGATCCGAACATTTCCGTGGCTTTTCGGAAGCATCTTACAAAGCAGGATTTCTTCATAAAACTGAAAACCGTTAATATCAGTGCTGTAAAACTGTCCAAGGTTGAGAAAACTTTTCTTCAAGATATTTAGGCTATAATTGCGCTGTTTTAATGTGAGTCATGCAATAAACTTTTAACATCTAAAATAAATAAAAATGTTAAGCCCAAGTCATATAAACGGACATATCTTTGGGGGCGATCAATAGTTTCTTTTATGATACTCATCATTTTTTTTTTCAGCGAGCCCTACATCCTTGGCTTTTTCACCAGGCATTTGTTTCTTCTTTCTGGGGAGGGGGGGGGGGGTCTTTCTACTTGAATATCCCATTCATCACGCAGTGATGGATAGGACACACATTGAGGAGACCTGTTGATAGCATTACAAGGCAGTCCTTGTTCTGGAATCCACAGGAAAAGAGAGGCAGAGGTATACCAAAAAACATATGGAGAAGAGAACTGGATAGAGAGGTGAAATGATGAGGAAAACATGGAAAGAACTTGAGCGGATGTCACGGGACATGAAGACTTGGCATGTGTTTGTTGAAGGCCTATGCTCCTCTGGGAGCTAAAGGGTATTGATTGATTGATTGATTGATTGCTCACGCAGTTTCAGCCCTGCTTAAAGTGATTCGCTTGCCAATGATTCTCGATAGCTCAGAAATAATATTGAAAGGCTTTTAAATCATAAGCATCAACAACAACACTAGTAGTATATACTCTTGGAGTTGTTTTTAACCCGATCACTCCGAACAAGAATTTTTGTTACAAAATCCGATAAAGCCAAAAAATCAAAAGTTAAAACTCGATTAAGCACCTGCTTTGCATCACTTGTTGTATCAACAGTTTCATTTTGATCATTAATCATGCTTTGCAAGACTTCAGCTTTAATATAAAAGTATTCATGAACTGGTTTCACGAGCTCTTTTCTAGAACTCTATAGAGTTTCAGACTCATATTTGACAGCTATTGGTGTGACATCTTTGAGGTTCTGCCAACGGTGAGTAGAATGTGAAAAGAATTAATAAAGTGACTCAAATGCACCAAGAATAGTCACCATCAGTGCATCATGGGTAGCCGCACGCGCACAAGCCAAATTGAGAGAATGGGTATCACAGTTCACAAATATAGCTTTACTACGTTTACAATAATCATTTGTTGAGCAACTATTTTATAACCAGCCATAACTGTAGCATTATCATTACACAGAGGTCGACATTCTTCTAATGGCATTTTGTCTTTATCAAGTTATTCCAATATTACTTCCAGAATGCTTTCAACATTCTTTTGTTTTAATTGAATTAATCCCAGGAAAGACGTTTTTACATGAATTGACTTCTTCTGAAAAGCAGTATCACCCTAACGAACTGTTTGTGCCGTTTGCACCCGATCTGAAGTAGAATCAAACTTGAGGTAAAAATATTTGGCCTTATGGATACACTGTACCAATTTCTGGCAAACACTAGAAGTCATGAGCTGAATAAATTTATTCTGCACTAAAGGAGATTACTATGATGTTGCTCCATTGTGCATTTCCACATTACTTAGATGTTCTTTCATGACAGGATCAAAGTTTGCCAACAACATTTCCAATATTCCTTTCCTCTGCCTGTTTAAGGGATTTCTTGTGACCATGCAATGCAAGATTCTGAGATGCTATACATCACACATCTCGCCATCTTTGTGTTTCTGTTGTAATTTGAGCTTGAAGCTCTACATCAATGATTCCTCTATACTCTAGAAGATTTCTGTCCATCTCCTTCCAATGACTGAAACAGTATCGGTGATTTTTTTTTTTTTTTTTTTCATGGGTGCTAAACCTTTCTGGTGCTTTCCAGTAATTGAACCCATTTTCCTGCACCAGCGAAGACTTATTGTCAGCTTGAGGAAAATATCAAACAACAAAAACAAACGGCTTCCTTTTCTCCTGAAGATTAAACAAGACAGGAACGCTAAACAAATTCTCCATATCCATTTCCCAACTTTCTTTTAAATCACCTTTTATTCATTGCTCGATTTTGTGTGGGAATAGAATTTTCACTATTTTCAAAATACTTTGAACCCAGTCTGATTACTTCTGTCCTCAGTGCATCTGATAAAATGACTTTCTTTGATGTCTTATCAAACTCCAAGAAGCCTACATCATGATTTGGAATCGCATCTAGTATGGTTTGTGCTCTTTTTTTCCGCTCTTCAGTATTCAAAGTTGTGGTATCTTCTGGACTATTCCTTTTTTTGCTGACACATGCAGACCTTTGTACTTGAAACTACTCATTTCCTCCAATTCCTTGGGAGAGCCCAGAACCAGTGCACAGTATTTTAGCTCTGCATATTTGGAGAGCCCTCTTTCGTGATGGGGAATGCACAGTATGCCACGCTCATCTTCCTCCAAGCTTGGGACCAGATGTGGTGATTCTTTAAGGGACCAGATGTGGTGATCCTTTAAATGCCAGCCAAGCTGCAGAAACTGGAGCTCATGACTTCAACTCAGCCCGTTTCGGACTGGCAGAAAAACCACAGATAAAGCCTAGATCTACATTGTAGATAATACCAAGAAGCCTTCAACTTGGTGTTGGCTGCAAAAGAGCGAGAAGCTCAGCAGCCCTAGTGTGGCGTGTGTGCCAGAGAGGTTATAGATGTTACCAAGCTACGTGTACTCGGAGTGAGGTCAAGCTATGTAAGTCCCTGAGTCTAATTGTTGATGATGATGTATTCTCAGGGTACTTATCCGCTACCTCTCGAAGATCTCACTCCGGGAAATATTTTATGGTATGGTTATGTGTTTTATATGGCTACGTGTCTAGGTTAATGCAAGTATAGTGATAAGTGCATAAAATGGATGGGTTTGAAAAAAAAATCGAAAAAAGGTGATTCGTCTTACGAGGACAAAAGATAAAGAAAGTAGTGTAAAGACCACCTTAACAAACGGGCATTACCATGTTTTTGTCCTCGTAAGACGAATCACCTTTTTTCGATTTTTTTTTTTTAAACCCATCCATTGTACTCCACTTCTTACCGCAGTTACCCTCAACTTCCTCGATTAAGTGCATAAAACAAACACAACTGTAACTCAATGAAATTGAATTAATAAAGACTGGAGTTAAGTTTAGATAATTATTTTACAATTTTTATTTCCTGTCCCTCAAATCTTTTTGGGGCAGGAATGGTTAAAAATTAAGAGAACTGTATTTACATATAATAAATAAATAAGTAGGAATCTTTGTCCATATCTTGATAATAAACAAATGTCACTGTAGGTGTATAACACAGACTGATGTAGTACTGTCTAAAAGTGAAAGTCAATGGTGGGAAGGACTATTTTTGTCATCATGCCCACGAATAAGATAGTACACATGTGGTAATTTTTAATTGAATAAGTTCTCAGAGCCCACGTAAGGGGACTTCACCTGATGTTTCTAGTTGACGTATGTTTCAGTAGATCATATATATTTCAGCATAAGGTCTTTCTTTGACCATAAAATGCAGCATACAGTTTGTTGAGGCTTTCTCTTCCTCCAATTCTGTCTTCAATAGGTTTTCCTGTCACCAGCTGGTAACAGGCAATATAACCCTGAAACAGAAGGACGTTCCTCTACTTTTATATGCTGGCTAATAATATTTCCACTATTACTAAAACTTACCATCATCCGTGGTCAGACTCGTGTGCAAACATTTGCACTAGCCCTTAATTTATTTGACTTCACTCTGTACTGTGTTTACATTCTTCTTCCATATGGCTGCAACGCCCCTGTCACTTAAACAATGAGTTTCTTCCATACAATCAGATAGGTATAAAATTGTCTTCTTGAAACCTGTTAATTCTTTTTTTTTTGTGAAATCATTCTAAGTATGTTTTCTGACGTCATTTTTAGATGGTGACACTGCAGAAGACTGCCAGTAGCTTTCTGGACTTACAGTCGTAATGGTTTTTGTAGGGCAATATTCAAACATAATTTACTTTCGTTTCTCAATAATTCTGCTTAGGCATGCTTGCTGGGATGTCGTAATTCTTTTCCTATGGCCATGTCGTACAACACAAATTTTGGCCCCCTATCTGGGTTTGCCTCTAGATATTAACAAAATATATCAATAAAATTATTTATCTTACCGCAATCAATGAAATATTTCACACAAAAGTAAGATTAACTGGCGATCAATGGCACAGGTATAGATCGCTGTCGCCCAGACTGCAAAGGCATTAAGGTCACAACTGCTATTCGTCTGATCTTAAACTACTATGTTGAAATATTTTTCTCAAGTGGCAGCGTATTCTGGTAACGCGTTAGTTTTATTCCCCCTCTCCTAAACTATCGTTAACCAATCAAACGAGTCAAGCAAATTTGACTGTTCAAAAACGCGTCCCCTAAAATGTAACTTTTGAAGACTTTCAAAATTGAGCATTCCTCAGTGTGTTTGTCAGTCCGTCTCAATTTTTAGTTTCTACAATATCTCGGTTATTATTGGGTCGATTTCAATTTTTAAAAGTGATTCTTAAACTGCCCTTTGGCCTCTATCACCCTATCTAGTTTTCATCTAACTCTTCGTCATTGTTTTCATCTAACTCTTCGTCATTGTTTTCATCTATGTACTTTTTCTCTATATTTATTCTGACCAAAATACTTTTCTATACGGCAAGATAATTTATTATAAGGGAATAGTATGGTATTTTAATAAACAATATTATCGCTATAATTCAATACCTCCATTTGTATTTACCCTTGTCATAAAATTAACAGTGATACAACGTAAAAATATCTCCAAAGGATAAAATGTAGGGATAAAAAGAATGCGTAAGTTACTAGAAGGCATGATCGCCCACGCCGCGGGTCACTACCCTCCATAAAAATTGACTTGCTAGACGGGAAGTCAAAACGGTTACCATTTGAACGGGATGAGAACGGCGGATCAAAAAGGAAAAAATATGACTGAAAAATTGCGTGAAACTAGCAAGGCTAAAAAGATGCAATGGGGGGAAAGGGGGGGGGGGGGGGGAAACGGAGGAAAAGTCACGTCCCCAAGTTGACACAAGGTAACGAAATCGACAAAAGGGACCATAGTTATTATACGCAACAGTCATTTTTTGGACGCTTTTGCAATATTTTGTCCTTTATTTGAATGCAGCGGCACACGTTTCACAGAAGATTCTAGAAAATATTTCGAAAAAAACAACTAACCTTGAAAAGTAACTTTTTCTTAATAATGATGTTAGGAATATAAAAATTAGCTGGCCGGATGGCCCATTTTGAGCAGTGAAATAATATGCTTTTATTTATACAGACGGATAGATAATAATGAAGACATTAACAAAAGACTGTGTTGTTCACATCAGCGAAAGACTGCATTGAATCAAACATGTCACTAATTTGCACAAAAACCGCAACCTTGACACTCAAGTGTTCAAATCTAGTTAGAATGAAAGAGAGGGACATTGGTGGGAGCTGTGGCTAAAAATAACTTTAAAGACAAAATTTGTAGAGGGGACGGATAGGTTGGTTCAAAAACCAAGTACGTTTTTTGTGAAAACGCAAGTAGAGACGGACGGACTAACAGATAAAAATCCATACTTGACTGAAGCATGACTGAAATGACTTTAGTGTAGGAAATTTGAATTTGAAAAAACACAAGGCATTGATTGGCCACAGACAATCATATTATCAGCGCTCAGACGCGCTTTTTTTGCCATTCCTCAATAGTTGTCCAGTGATAGACACAGTAAATTTTAAGTGTGGTGATTTCCAATGAAGTAAATTGAAATAAGTTCAGGGACGCCATACTATAGCCAGCAGCTCAGCTGAGTTTTGCTAGCATTTCTGTGTTCTTTATTCATAATCTGGTAAGATTGAAATTATTTCTTTGTATGTTTTAAATATTGTTTAATGTTTCGAGTGATTTGATACTGCCATATCGAAATCTAGCCTTACAACAAGTAAGGATTTGCTCTAGACCCCCGCCCTAGTTCAGGGTCTAGGGACAAACAATATATATAAACTCCAGCAAGGATTAGGAAGGACAGATCAAGTGTTGAGATCAGTGGAACATATCACCTATCCTATTCTATGGCAGGAAGCTAATAAACATATTTCGGAATATGTAGTCTGGGAGAACTTATCCTATGTGAAACCAACTTGGTAAGATGTGTTGTATGGTCAGAGAGATCTGACCCTGTCTAAGTGGTGTTATTGTAAATTGTTACGTGTAGAAGTGGCTCCTTAGGTAAGGTTCTGAACCTAAACCAATACTTTATTTCAGAGCTGTGAGTTTTTTATGTTGACACCAAAAGGTGGTGTCAAATGCTGGGTAAATAATTGACAGTGAGGACCCGTGCAGTGTCGCATCTCGGCAGAACAGCCTTGTATTGCCCCCAAGCACGGAGAGGTGGGGCCACCCGATATATTGCCCCCAAGCACGGAGAGGTGGGGCCACCAGATTCCAGCACCAAAACTACTCTTTCAAAGTTACGTAAGCAGGCTGGTCTGCTGGATTTACACCAACTTCATAGACATAGCACCCAAAGTGAATTACTACTAAAACATCCCATTTCCTTCCATCATTAATGGACAATGTTTGGTAGGCATAGACAGGGAGGGATGAAGCCACCCCAACAGCACATCTATTCATCGTTCTCCCAGGGAAAATAAAATTATGAACTGTAGAAATATTAACTAATCGTGAAAATTGTATACGTACACACCTTTTATTTATCATGCCATTTATTCATGCCATTCACTCATAAATTTCAAAATCTTTCATATGTTCTGGCCAAAATAAAACCTTGGTTCAGAACAAATAAATTTAAAAAAAGATTTACTTTCTAAAATTTCACCAGCTGAATTTAGTTCATTGTGTTCTAAATTTTATTGATAATATTATATTATTTAATATCTGTGTGTGTGTGTGTTTGTATATGTCAATACAACACATTACATTCAGTACCCTAGATTTTAACGTAGCCACATTCATTAGTAAAAAAAGATAGGTGTGAGGTCGTAGTGGTAGCAAGAAAGGCCTTCTGAAAATTCACAGCTACATTTTATCTCAGGAGCCTTCACAGCTGAC
The DNA here is from genome assembly GCA_024509875.1 of Oreohelix idahoensis. Lineage (NCBI taxonomy): Eukaryota > Metazoa > Mollusca > Gastropoda > Stylommatophora > Oreohelicidae > Oreohelix > Oreohelix idahoensis. The sequence continues at coordinate 230,775 of JAMPIV010007582.1, read as the reverse complement.
CTCATACATCACACTTAGTAATATCACCATCATACAATACCATCAAAACCACTACATATATTGGGTAGCTCGGTCTCGGGATTTAAATTAATCACATATATTAGGATCTCCTGGTGGGAGAAATAAAATTAGGGGAACAAAATTGTAAAATTCCCTTAAAATTAAAAGTGTCCCTTTAAATTAAAAGGGCAATTAGAAGTTGGTGAATCTTCACAGCCAGTGTTAGTTAATTAATTAAGTAGAATTATTTTAGTCTAGAGTAATTATAAGTACTTTAGTGGTTGGAAATTTTACTTTGCTTATTGCTAGATTTGTTTAAAAAGTATGGCGGAGCTGGCAAAATTTAGATCAGCTGCTGTGCTGACGGCAAAGGAGATGGGAATGGATGGTCAGATTTTAATTCAATACGTAACGGCTGAATGTGATAAGTATATTGAACGGGAAGAAAGAAGATTAGAAAAAGAGGCTGAAAGAAAATTAGAGTCTGAAAGGTTTGCTGAAGAGAAGAGGTTAGAGGCTGATAGAGAAATTAAGAGGCTGCAGATTGAGGCAGAAGACAAACGACAGCAAAGGGAGGCAGAAGAAAAAAGATTGACTGCCGAAAGGGAGGCAGAAGATAGAAGGTTGCAAAGGGAGCACGAATTACGACTAAGGGAGCTGGAATTACAAGGCCAGGCTCCTGAAAATGGTGCCAGCCCTTTTGCCTCAGATGCTACGCCCAGTCTGGGAGCCTCAAACTCAGCTATGGGGTTTCATTTAGACCATTTTGTTGAAAAAGACGATGACATAGAGGGGTACCTAGGACGTTTTGAGTTATTAGCTACTACATATGGGTTAGAGAGAGAGAGGTGGAGTTTAAAGCTATCACAGGGACTGAGAGGTACTTCTTATGAAGTCTTCGCAAAAATGAACAGAGAAGACCAAGACAATTATGACATGTTAAAGCAGGCTTTGTTATTGAGGTACGAAAAAAATGGTGAATTTTATCGTAAGAAATTTAGAAATGCCAAACTGTTGTCTGGGGAGACATACCACCAATTCTCTGCCAGACTGGAAACCTATTTGGAGAAATGGACTGCTCTAGGGAAGACCCAAGATCTTAAAGAAATGATCATGATTGAGCAATTGAGAGAGTCCATGGCTCCAGACATGAGAAAATTCCTCATGGAACAAGGTGCAGAGAAATTGGGAGAGGTTTTAAATGTCGCTGAGAGGTATCAGGCAGCCCAGGCAGAGGTAAATGGTGCTAAAAAGAAGCACATAGACAATTTTAAAGCTCCACAGCAATTTAATAAATTTGATAATAGAGAACAGGGAAATAAAGGTAGGACAAACTTTGAACGGCCAAGAAATGACTATCGCGACAGAAACTCACAGTTCAATGACCAAAAGTTCAATGAAAGAAAACCGTTGAACCAAGGAAAAAGATGGTGTAAATGGTGCAAGAAAGATAACCATAACACCGAATTTTGTAGAAGGAAACCTTCAAACATTGCTGCAATGAAGTCGGGGACGCAAAGATTAAAGGTTAATCCTAAGGGACAGCAGGAACCTTATCACCCCCCAGTTTGTGAGGATGTTATTTGTAATGGGGTCACCATAAGGTGCCTTTATGATACAGGTTTGGATTATGATTCAGTTGTGAAGTCTAGCCTAGTGGACCCAAGTCAGTATACCACAGAAACAGTGGAAATACAAGGGGCGACTAAGGACATACCACTCATGACACTTCCCATCGCAAGGATAACGGTGAAAACTCGCTATGTGGAAGGAGAAATCAGAGCAGCAGTGATAGATGAACCAATCTACCCTCTGATATTGGGGTGTAGATACGTCTTCTTGGGGAATCCCGAGAGGCCTGTGATCATGGCGACAGTGCAGACCAGGTCACAGAAGAAGGAGGAAGAAGGTGAACCTTTAAATGCTCATCCAGAGGAGATGAGGAAGGCGCAGGCTGAGGATAGGACACTCAAGCCATGTTTTAAAAAATTGCCCAAATGCCACACACCTCCGAGCAAGGGGGAATATTTTATGAAGAACAAACTCTTATACAGGAAGACAGGAACTAGATCCACTGGTCACGGACAGTTGGTTCTTCCCAAGATATATAGGGCAAATTTAATAAGGAGCTTACATGTTGGAAAAGATGGGGACCATGAAAAAGTCGGTACCATCTGCCAAAAAAGTTGCTCGCAAATACTATTGGCCCGACGTAAATGTCGATATTGAAAACTTTGTAGAAGCATGTGGCATATTTCATGAGGGAACACCCACAAAGGGAAAATATGTGCAGGACCTAGAAACGCCACGGGGCAAAATTAGGCCTGGAAGGAAAACTAATGATACTCAAGGAGACAAAGTGCAATGGGAGCCCCCCTTTTCACACCCAGTCTTCACTTGAATGGATTAACATGGCCACTATGCGAAGAGTACAAAGAAGAAATTTTACCCAGGATAAGATGACAATCCCTCGGTCAGACTTATATAAACTGGAAGAACAGAAAAGAGAGCGAAGATCTCTTATAAGCAATCTAAAGTGGAGAGATAAACCCAAGAAAAAAATTGGTAGTGGTCGATTTGTGAGTGATGATTCTAGGAAGAAAAGTCCTCACTATGGCGCTTCTAATGGACGGGACCAGACGGGTTCCAGGAAAAATACGTATGATAAATTAAAAATCCAGATGTAGCTTTATTAAGGACCTGGACAGATGAGAAGGCGGAAGAGACTGTTACCTCATCTTATCAATACGTGAACGAACTGACCACTCGTTTGAAAGCTGGATGGAAACTGGCAAATGATAATTTGAAACAAGCCAGGAAGAAACATGCAGCATATTTTAATAGGAAGGCAAAGGACCGAGAACTAGCTGTGGGAGAGAAGGTGCTTCTTCTACTACCCGGTAGCCAGAATAAATTACAAATTGGATGGCAAGGTCCATATACGGTTCTAGATAAGGTGTCTAGAACAAACTATAAAATTGACAAAAAGGGGAAGGAGAAAGTTTATCATGTAAACTTATTAAAGAAGTATCTGGACAGACCACTCCAGGAAAGCACCCCCTTACTGACCTTAGCTATCGCAACTCAGATGCAAAAGGAACCACTCACCTCACATGAATACCCATTACATCCTTGTGAAACAGCAGCACAGGTAAAAGTCAGTAAGCACCTGACTAAAAACCAGAGGGAGAGAGTTCAACAGGTTCTGGAGGAACATATAGATGTATTAACAGATAAACCAGGCCATACAAATTTGCTACAGTATGACATGAAACTGGTAGACTCAAACCCAATCTGTATGAGAGCCTATTCTATTCCGTTCGCGAAGGAGAAGGCATTGAAGGAAGAAATAGATTATTTGTTGAAGGAGGGGATTATTTCACACAGTGAATCACCCTTTAGTTCCAGTGTCGTCTTGTTGAGAAAACCGTCTGGGGAACACCGACTGTGCATAGATTACAGGAAACTGAATGCTGTCACAGAAGGACAAGTGGATCCATTACCAGACACAAAACAGTTATTTGCCAGATTAAACAAGGCAAAATACTTTTCAAAGGTGGATCTTAGTAAAGGCTATTACCAGATCCCAGTGAAGCCTGAAGTGAGACCTTATTTGGCTTTTAGCACATCGGATGGACATTATGAATTCAATATGCTACCATTCGGACTGAAAAATGCTCCGAGTGTATTTTCAAGGATGATGCGCAAATTGTTGGATCCCCTGAATAACCCATGTATCACGAATTTCATGGATGATATTCTCGTCGCCACAGAGACATTTGAAGAACACATTGAAGCTCTAGAAATGTTATTTAATAGACTTAGGGAGGCGAACTTAACTGCTCATCATCATGTGACGTATTCTTTCCAGAACGTTGTCTCCATTACAGCTGCTCTGAACGCATCACGATTCTGGGCAAGTCGACCTGCATCAGCCAAAGACAAGTTCAGACTCTCTGTGATGTCCTGGGTCCACCGTCGTCTAGGTCGACCCCTTCCCCTTTTTCCAGGGACCATGCCTTCCATCACTGTTTTTTCCAGACTATTATGTCTTTTTATATGACCGAAAAATTTCAGCTTCCTTATTGCGATGGTATTTAGGAGCCAATGTTCCTGTACATTTAGTGAGTGCAGTACTTCTCTGTTGGTCTTTTTTTCTGTCCAGGGTATTCTCAACATCCTTACTTAACTGCTAGGCCAACAAAATGTTGTATTGGATGCAAAGAGTTGGAATTCTTGGGACACACTGTATATCAGGGTAATATGACCCCTGATCCTAAGAATTTGGAAAAACTGCAGAGAGCACCTAAGCCACAAACAAAAAAGGACGTGCGATCGTTCGTGTCGTTATGCGGATTTTATCAAAAATATATCAAAGATTTTAACTCTATTTGTGCTCCTCTGACTGATCTGACTCGCAAGGGACTTCCAGATAAAATTATTTGGACTGCACAATGTGAACTAGCGTTCCAAGAGTTAAAGGAAAAACTCACTAGCAAGCCTATTCTCAAACTGCCTGATTTGACACAGGACTTTGTCTTAAGCACCGATGCAAGTAATGTAGGACTCGGAGGGGCTTTGTTGCAAAGATCATCTTCACCTGATGGGGAACTGAAACCAGTCGCTTATGCAAGCCGCAAATTGAATAAGGCAGAACAAGGATACTCCACAAGCGAAAAAGAATGTTTAGCGTTAATCTGGGCAATAAAGAAGTTTCAAATCTATCTGTATGGTAGGACTTTTGTGGTCGAGACGGATCATCAGCCTCTCGTATTCTTATCTCAGGCTAAGCATGAAAACGCAAGATTGCTGAGGTGGGCTTTATTGCTTCAACCTTATCAGTTTAGTATCCAATATATCCCAGGCAAATTGAATGTCGGTGCAGATTTCCTCAGTCGGCACCCCTGTGATCAAAATTAGAGTAATGGCAGGCGTGAGGAGAGATTTTATCTATGTGTATCACTGGTTTTAGAACTTGCCGTAGGCATGTTTTCAAGTGGGGAGATGTGTCACAAAATTAACAGTGATACAACGTAAAAATATCTCCAAAGGATAAAATGTAGGGATAAAAAGAATGCGTAAGTTACTAGAAGGCATGATCGCCCAGGCCGCGGGTAATCACCCCTCCATAAAAATTGACTTGCTAGACGGGAAATAAAAACGGTTACCATTTGAACGGGATGAGAACGGCGGATCAAAAAGGAAAAAATATGACTGAAAAATTGCGTGAAACTAGCAAGGCTAAAAAGATGCAATCGGGGGGGGGGGGGGGGGGGGACGGAGGAAAAGTCACGTCCCCAAGTTGACACAAGGTAACGAAATCGACAAAAGGGACCATAGTTATTATACGCAACAGTCATTTTTTGGACGCTTTTGCAATATTTTGTCCTTTATTTGAATGCAGCGGCACACGTTTCACAGAAGATTCTAGAAAATATTTCGAAAAAAACAACTAACCTTGAAAAGTAACTTTTTCTTAATAATGATGTTAGGAATATAAAAATTAGCTGGCCGGATGGCCCATTTTGAGCAGTGAAATAATATGCTTTTATTTATACAGACGGATAGATAATAATGAAGACATTGACAAAAGACTGTGTTGTTCACATCAGCGAAAGACTGCATTGAATCAAACATGTCACTAATTTGCACAAAAACCGCGACCTTGACACTCAAGTGTTCAAATCTAGTTAGAATGAAAGAGAGGGACATTGGTGGGAGCTGTGGCTAAAAATAACTTTAAAGACAAAATTTGTAGAGGGGACGGATAGGTTGGTTCAAAAACCAAGTACGTTTTTTGTGAAAACGCAAGTAGAGACGGACGGACTAACAGATAAAAATCCATACTTGACTGAAGCATGACTGAAATGACTTTAGTGTAGGAAATTTGAATTTGAAAAAACACAAGGCATTGATTGGCCACAGACAATCATATTATCAGCGCTCAGACGCGCTTTTTTTTTGCCATTCCTCAATAGTTGTCCAGTGATAGACACAGTAAATTTTAAGTGTGGTGATTTCCAATGAAGTAAATTGAAATAAGTTCAGGGACGCCATACTATAGCCAGCAGCTCAGCTGAGTTTTGCTAGCATTTCTGTGTTCTTTATTCATAATCTGGTAAGATTGAAATTATTTCTTTGTATATTTGAAATATTGTTTAATGTTTCGAGTGATTTGATACTGCCATATCGAAATCTAGCCTTACAACAAGTAAGGATTTGCTCTAGACCCCCCGCCCTAGTTCAGGGTCTAGGGACAAACAATATATATATAAACTCCAGCAAGGATTAGGAAGGACAGATCAAGTGTTGAGATCAGTGGAACATATCACCTATCCTATTCTATGGCAGGAAGCTAATAAACATATTTCGGAATATGTAGTCTGGGAGAACTTATCCTATGTGAAACCAACTTGGTAAGATGTGTTGTATGGTCAGAGAGATCTGACCCTGTCTAAGTGGTGTTATTGTAAATTGTTACGTGTAGAAGTGGCTCCTTAGGTAAGGTTCTGAACCTAAACCAATACTTTATTTCAGAGCTGTGAGTTTTTTATGTTGACACCAAAAGGTGGTGTCAAATGCTGGGTAAATAATTGACAGTGAGGACCCGTGCAGTGTCGCATCTCGGCAGAACAGCCTTGTATTGCCCCCAAGCACGGAGAGGTGGGGCCATCCGATATATTGCCCCCAAGCACGGAGAGGTGGGGCCACCAGATTCCAGCACCAGAACTACTCTTTCAAAGTTACGTAAGCAGGCTGGTCTGCTGGATTTACACCAACTTCATAGACATAGCACCCAAAGTGAATTACTACTAAAACATCCCATTTCCTTCCATCATTAATGGACAATGTTTGGTAGGCATAGACAGGGAGGGATGAAGCCACCCCAACAGCACATCTATTCATCGTTCTCCCAGGGAAAATAAAATTATGAACTGTAGAAATATTAACTAATCGTGAAAATTGTATACGTACACACCTTTTATTTATCATGCCATTTATTCATGCCATTCACTCATAAATTTCAAAATCTTTCATATGTTCTGGCCAAAATAAAACCTTGGTTCAGAACAAATAAATTTAAAAAAAATTTACTTTCTAAAATTTCACCAGCTGAATTTAGTTCATTGTGTTCTAAATTTTATTGATAATATTATATTATTTAATATCTGTGTGTGTGTGTTTGTATATGTCAATACAACACATTACATTCAGTACCCTAGATTTTAACGTAGCCACATTCATTAGTAAAAAAAGATAGGTGTGAGGTCGTAGTGGTAGCAAGAAAGGCCTTCTGAAAATTCACAGCTACATTTTATCTCAGGAGCCTTCACAGCTGACCTCATACATCACACTTAGTAATATCACCATCATACAATACCATCAAAACCACTACAACCCTCTATATAAGTTATCTAAGTTTCTCTCCTTCCCTCCTCTCTGCACAAATTAGGTTTCAGTTTCAAAAGCATAAGTTAGCCTTGATTCTTTCCATTTTACTCCCCTCCTTTTCCTGTCTCCCTTTCTACAAGGCGAGGTATCAATTTGCTCGCTGCGAAACCGGCTAACGTTCTTTCTAAATATTGGTAAGGGTAGACTGTGTGCGGGGTTTAAAAGGGGACGGGTAACTTATTTTTCGCTTGTCGTCAAAAGAAATTCAAATCTTGTTACTGAGTTACATAGATGTCACAAAATTAACCATGATACAACGTTAAAATATCTCCAATGATACAACGTAGGGATAAAAACTAATGCGTAAGCTGCTAGAATACATGATCGCCCACGCCGCGGGTCATCACCCGCCATGGAAATTAAATTGTTAGACTTGAAGGCAAAACGGAACGGGATGAGAACGGAGATCAAAAGGAAAAATCTGACTGAACGCGTGCTTGAAACTAGCGAGGCTAAAAGGACGCAAATTGGTGGGGCAAGGAGGAAAAAGTCACGTTCCCCAAGTTGACATAAAGTAAAGAAATCGACAAAAGGGACCTTGGATATTATACGCCACAGTCATTTCTTGGACGCTTTTGCGATAACTTAGTCCGTTTATTTGAATGCAGTGATGAGAAGATTCTAGAAAATATTTGAAAAGTAACTTTTCTTAATAATAATGTTAGGAATATAAAACCTAGCTGGCCGGATGGCCCATCTTGAGCAGTGAAATAATATGCTTTCATTTATACAGACGGACAGATAATAAGAAGATATTGACAAAAGACTGTGTTGTTCATATCAGCGAGCGTCTGCATTGAAATAAAACATGTCACTAATTTTCAAAAAATTGTGGCCTTGAAGACGCAAGTGCTAAAATCTAGTTGGAATGAAGAGACGGGGTGGGATGGTGAATTGTGGCTAAAAATAACTTTAAAGACAAAATTGTGTAGGGGAAGGCAGAGTTGGTTCAAAAAACAAGTGTGTTTTTTTGTGAAACGCAAGTAGAGACGGATGGACCAACAGACAATAAGGCATACTTGACTGAGGTATGACTGAAATGACTTTTGGTAGGATATTTGAATTTGAAAAAGAAAAGGCAGTGATTGGCCATAGATGAATATATTATCGGCGCTCAGACGCGCATTTTGTGCCATTCATTATAAGTTGTCCTAGTAGACACAGTGAATTATTAAGTGGTGTAATTCCCAGAAGCTATTGAAATATTTAGAGAGACGCCATCCTAAGGCCAGCAGCTCAGCTGAGTTTTGCTAGCATTTAACTGTGTTCTATATTCATAATTCTGGTAATACTTTGATTGCAGAGCTGTGAGTTTCAGTTGGCACCACTGTGGTGTCAAATGAGTTGTTGAATATTACCAGAGTGGACCCGTGCAGTAACATTTTGTCAGAGCAGCCTATTATAGCCCCCAAGCACGGAGAGGTGGGGCCACCAGACTTCTGATATTGCCCCCAAGCACGGAGAGGTGGGGCCACCAGACTTCTGATATTGCCCCCAAGCACGGAGAGGTGGGGCCACCAGATCTCAGCACCAGAGCTACACCTTCAAGCTACGTGAGCGTCTGGTCTGCTGAGAATTCACCAACTCAACTTATTTGCTAACACACCCATAAATTTCCATCAAATAACTGGACAATGTGTAGTCACCATAGACAGGGAGTGATGAGGCCACCCCAACAGCACATCCATTAAATGTTCTCCCAAATAGATTACAACTATAAACAGTAATAATATTAACTAGTCTAGTAACATATATATGTACACGCCTTGCATTTATTATGTAATATTCATGCATTTCTTTTCATAATTTCAAAACCTTTCATATGTTCTGGCCAAAATAAAACCTTGGTTCAGAACAAATAAATGTAAAGAAAATTACTATCAAAAATTTTTACACACTTGAGTTAGTTCAGTGTATTATAACATTTATTAATATTATTAGACTTAGTAAATATCTGTGTGTGTGTATGTAAACTGCCACCACACATTACATATCATTACCCTAGACATTTAACGTAGCCACATTCATTAGTAAAAAAAGATAGGTGTGAGGTCGTAGTGGTAGCAAGAAGGGCCTTCTGACAATTCACAGCTACATTTTATCTCAGGAGCCTTTACAGCTGACCTCATGCATCACACTTAGTAATATCACCATCATACAATACCATCAAACCCACTACAATAGAGACCGCTGCAAAACTGTAGTTATTTTTAGTTACAACCTCCACTAAATAATATGGCGGGTGTGTATACGATTAGGGGAAGGGTACCCTTTTTTTCAAACTATTGTGTTAGAAAAGTCAAGTATTGTCCAATTCTAAGCAGACGTTTGACCTTGCTCTTGGCAATTTTCAAATATAGTAGTAGTGGCTTATAATTGTAAATTTCTTCTTTTCTGACGTTTGTTCATAAATATCAAGAGGGGTGGTATACGGGTGTCAGGGTGGGTGGTAAATGTTTACTTGCAGTACTAGGTTTTTGAAATCGGGGAAATTTGGGCGGGGAGGAACACGGAGCATTTTACTACACCTAGTTAAATATTTATAACACATAAGGAAGGGAAACCCGAGGCCTGTAAACAGTAAATAAATATTTAGACAAACATAAAGGTATGTTTTCAGGCACTCATAAGAAATAAATTATTTCCTGAAAACATACCTTTATGTTTGTCTAAATATTTATTAGCCCTAGTTAAACAACAACAGCAGGAAAGATTAAGGAAAAAGTGAAAGAAGTAGTATAAGGTTTTTGCCTTGTATTGTGAGGCACCTTCCATTAAACTTAGACGCAAGGTATGTCTATTTTATTATGTTCTTTGTTTAATTATAATCGACCTCTTGATCGCATGTTCATTTGATCTGCTGCTTCTTCTTCGTACATTTTCGGACGTCAACTTGAATGTGCTCAATGAAAGCAGTGATTAGCCTGAGCTTGTTGACATCTCTGTAGAATTTTCCATGAATGGTATTAGTGACAGCCACATGTGCTTTTTATTTTTGTTCCACATGTCTAGGGCACTTTTGCAGCCGATATTCAGCAGTCATTGATCAGTGCCACAGTTACACTCATCAGTGGTTCCTATCTTTAGCACGTTAAATAGATGGTATTCCAATGTGCTGTGGCCGGTGCAGAGGCTGAGGATTGTCACTTGTTCCCTTCTGCTGAGCTGTTAATATGAATCATATGTAATCACATCCTAACATTTTTTTAATGTTTGGCTACTTGTGGCGAGGCACGCCTCATAAAATCCATCGGTTATATCAAAGTGTAATCCTAAACTCTTGTGCATTTTTGAAAAACACAAAACCTTGACAGGAACCACTACTGAAGCTACCATGATGAAGACATGAAAGAACTGCAAGCCTACCTGGGCAAAATGTGAAATCAGCCAATAATAATAATAGCCTCTTCAGTCATAACTGACTATGTGAATGCGCCCCTGAGGTGACATCCCTCAGCGCATTTTTCCAAGTTTCGATGTTTTCTCCACTCTTCTGCTTGCAGTCAGATCATCGATTCGCCCAATCTGAGATGGCGCCGTAGAGAGCATCGTTACTTGGTGCGATCGGTAGCGTCATCCTCCTAGGTTACTAGATTTATGTCCAGTGCCCTCACTTTCTGTGTTGTGCCGACACATTTAGGGTCAAGCTGGAGTGTCCTCTCCAGGGCGCGAGCTTGGGCACAGTTATATGGAGATCAAGCAGTTGCCCATGCAGCATGTTCCCTTTCTCCATGCAGCCGGTAGATCCAAAGGAACGGCAGTAGCCGACACAGTTTTGTGCCAATCACGTCGCAATCATGTCGAATCAACATTTAGACTGCCTTCGGGGTTACCGACTCAGATTATAAATATTTAAAATGCCGTCTGGATCTTAGAATGGATGTCTGCTCATTGAAATTGATGTTATGATATTAAGATGATTATGTTCGACAGATAGATTTATGAATGATCAGTTGAGTCAGGAAGAATTGTTCTATGTGTAATAAAGTGACTTTCGATAAAAATGATACCCACGTGCCTGAGGATTATACTATTCATTCAGTATTCGAGTTTGGCCATTCATCTGTTGATGTCTACGATTAACACCCCTAGCTCAAGGCGTGGTATGTCTCAACAATAGAAGAGACCCGTATCATCAGCATTAAAAGTTTCTTCACATAATTTTGAAACGTCCTGTATATCATGAAGTGGGCTAGCATCCATTGTAGTTTCACGTTGTTGAATGTATAGCTTGTTTCCATTAGTGCTTCTAACACAGAGGTTCTCAACCCTTGTTCGCTCATGACCCCCGCCCCTCATTAACCCCCTCATAGCCTCACTTACCTCTGTGGCCCCTCATAGTCGATATTCGCTGGAAGAAAGTTACTTTACCATGTTACTGTGGCCCCCTAGAAAAATGACATGGCCTACGTTGAGAACCACTGTTCTAAGACACTAATTTACTGTTCTTATAGTTCATTAGGCCCCGTGTAGTTCTCGGGGGGGGGGGGGGTCTCTGATGAGACACACAAATAATAGGACCACTGTACCCTCAGACATGTCGGTCGAGGCGCCTAATAAGAGGTTTGTGCATGAGACTGGCAACATCATCATGTAAATACATTGCTACAGAAACCACTACAGAAGCATGTGAATGATTGGTGCAGGCCTCCTGTAAAGGGGACCAACTACATCGATGGTAGCATGCTCCGTAAGGAGCTCAAAGGAAAGACTGCTTCGCCATAGTACCGCTTTATTCCATCTCCACTTTAGTTTGTTTTGAGAAAAAACACGTTCAAAGTTTTTGTGTTACTAGTTGAAAAGAAGGATATATCACATTAAAATGAAATTTTTCAGGATGATCCAAACTGTTAACTTTAACTCTTTGACTCCGCAATTATTTTCCACCCTGTGCCGTAATTTTAATTCGTGATAGACTGAAAACAGCGCTCAGAGAGTTGTTTTTGGCATGGGTGTCAAATCTGACCAACTCTCTGAGCGTTGTTCTGGAGTCAAAGAGTTAAGATATTGTGTAGGACGATAGATTAAACTATTTTATATCAAAATATGACCTTAGGTCAATTTTGGCCAAAAAAGGAGATAGAATAACGTAGTACAGTTGTTTAGTGAAGATGGTTCTTTGGGTCGCTATAACTGAAGGAAGTTTGGAGAAAACCATCATGGCTTTCGCATGTTTCCCTGTTTTCCACGATTGGTATTGTAGTTGTTTTAGTGCGTCTGTCTCAGCTTTAAATAATACCTTTTAGCTCCGCAAGGAGCACACGCCTTCAACACAAACACATGCCAAGTCCTCCTGAAACGTGCCATTATTTCAAGTTCTTTCCGTGTTGTCTTCATAATATTCATTTATATCTCCAGTTCTCTTCTGCGTGTGTTTTTGTGTCTACTTCTGCCTCCTTTACTCTGAGGGTTCCAGAACTATGACGGCCTTGTAATGTTATCACTAGGTTTCCTCCGTGTGTGTTCTATCCATCGCCAGAGCCTTGTACTCATCTTTTGTTCCATTGACACTAGTCTGGTTCTTGCCATCAGTTCTACACTGGTGGCCTCCTCGTACCATTTTAGTCCTTCTATACTGCACAGTTCTTGTGATGGCGTCGGAGTCTTACAAGAATTGTTCTGCTATGGACCCCAGAATGAAGGCGGAAGAGAGGGCGGCCAAAAACAACTTGACGAAGAATTGTGGAGGCCGAGATGCAAACCACAAACTAGAGATAGGGCGCTGCACGAAGGATGGTCGCCGACTGAGCAAAGTGGAGACAATCTGTTGCTGCCCTACAAGACGCGCCCCGAGGCCTGATGGCCATTGACTGTTTTGACAGTCAGCGATTTAGGATACAGGAAGAAGAAGACGTCTGCGCAAGCCACTATATCAGCTTTAGGTGATTTGAAATTGTCCCAGTGTCCACTGAGATATAGATTTTTGTCTATTCTTTAGTTGTGACAAACACTGATTATAAAAAGTTTAAATTACAAAACATTTTTTTGGTGGCCTATCGCAACTTCTATCTTTCTTCAGTAATTTATGTACATTATATAACTCTCAGAAGAGACATGATCCGCGACCAGACGATATTTCAAGGCCTAAAATCCCACCCCCTGCAGACCCAAGGAGAACAGTCCCAACTAAGATGGTTTGGCCATGTCTGCAGAATGGGATAAGATCGGCTACCAAGACAGCATGGGAAAGTAAGAGCCAGGGATCCAGATCTTCAGGACGACCCAAAGTCCGCTGGGATGACAACATTAGACAATCTTTAAAGGATCGATGACTAGAATGGAACCAGGCCAGGAGGAAGATAGCCGATAGGATAGTCTGGCGCTCTGTCTTTCAAACCTCTACACCTCACGGTAGAAGGGGAACTACTAAGTAAGTAAGTATATAACACTCGATGATGGGAAGAATACACGGGCGATAGATAGGAAGCACTCTGAGGGAACCTGCTGTTAGCAGTACAAAGCAGTCTATTTTCTGAAATCCCCAATGTAAAAGGAATTGAGGGAGACCACTCAAAAATACATGGAGAAGACAACTGGAGACAGAAATGACAAGGATACGGAGGGCATAGAAAGACCATGAGCGGTTGGGAAAAGACGTGATGATGATGATGCTGATGATGGGGATGATTATGATTAAATAACATACAATATGTATTGTACTTTTCAGAACGCTCAGAGATAAGAATGAAGTCAAGGAACTACCACCCACATGTTGTTGCACTAATCCTGACAATCATCCTTTCTGACGTGAATGGCACCACGACATCGTGGTACAGTACCACAACCAAGCCACCAACCTACACTGCGACTCAAGGCACCAATGCTCCATACACTACTACACTCTTAACAATGATTACAGCTCCTGGATACACTCATGCTCCTTCTCTGGGTCACGTCATGGACCATGGTCAAATCACTTCCACGCAGTCGGTTGGTCAGAATCAATGGTCTAAGATCGACACTCCAATTAAAAAGACTGAACACGGAACAGACATTAACCTGAACATCAAACTGAGAAATCAAGGAGAGAGAAAGAGCTCGAACTCTGGGCCCTTGTTTGAGATGTTAATGTCCATCAATGAACTGTAAAAATTAAAAATATTTTTAAAAAACCCCACTGGGTTTAAATTGAACAGACAGAAAACGGCTTTTATTTTTTATACTTATTATTGCGACCGCAGCTGAGATTCAAAGATGTTGTCGTGCTAAGATAGGTTTTAAAGTTATTTAAGATCCCGCCTGGGTATAGGGGATGGTGATAATACGTGAGAAGTAAGGTGTAAGAAAATAGATTTTCACGAGTGGATAGTTAAAGGAGAAGATCTGTCTCTGGACTGAGTAGTTTCTCTAGTCCAGCCTATCTATACGACTATAATTTAGTATAAGACAATCTTGCACCTCCTTATATTGAGAAATATAAGTTACCTAAACACTCACACACACGTGAAAACTATGGTAAATTTGGGTATGGTCTGACCAACACACACAAAGTTAGTTCTTTTGTTGTTTATTATCACTAAGCTTTACAACATCGAATATCTAAAAGAGAACGATCAAATACATCAGAATTACATGCATAGAAAAATAACAGAATACCTATGCCCTCCCCTCGTTGAGAAATTAAGAACCCAACAAGTTATAAACCCCAAAGGTTAAAGGTTTAGCACTAGGTTACAGTATAGAGAGTAAAGAAAGAACAGTTCCCACTAAACGTTATCCAATACAATTAAACAATAATCAAACAGAGTGCAGATGATACAATGTTGCCTGTACTAAAGAAAATATTTCACTCTCTCTCTGTCATACGTGGCCACACAATCTCGCTTCTTACCCTATTCTTGGTGAAATAATCTGTTGGACGTAAAAATCCATGAATATGTATATAAGGTCCAGAGGAATTATCCTCCGAATTGGGCCCTAGTTCCTCCTATGCAATAATTAAATTTTATAAGGGGAACGCCTAATTTGGTGGTTGATTTCCTGGATAACCAATGTCACCTTGAATAGTTAGTGACGAAACTCTCTGAGATCTGGTGTTCACCGTAAACAATAGGAAAACATCTGATTGCTACACTGTTAATTATTGGTAATGGATGATGGTGGTAAATCCTATCGGCTGTCTCTGTGGTGAGTGCCGATTTTGAAACAGCGTAACTTGCCGGATAAATCCGATGGAAAAAAAACGACTGTCAAATGTCGGGAGAAATGTTATATATTTTACACCCCAGTGGGCTGATAATATTGCATAAATAATTTCTGGTGTTATAGCCCAGTTAATTTACTATTAAAATGTCAGTTAGTTTCTGTGGCCGGTCCTGTTTACAACTGAACCTCGAGACGCGTAAGCCAGACGAAGACAACTTTAATTCAATCAGTAAATGGAGAAAAGGCCACCATAGACCACAATGGACCAAAATATAGACCAAATAAAGCCTAATTTAAAAAAACCGCTGGTCGCCGTTGATCAGGTCATGCCTAATGGATAGAGGAACATTATGAAAAATGTCTGCTAATAAAATATCTTCATATAAGCACCCGGTGTCTCTAGCCTATTCCTATCTGGTCAGTTATCATTTAATTATCCATGCGCGCACTTTAACAAATATCGCCTGTCGCTAAGTAGTTATTAGAGGGTCGGCGTCGGTTTAATAAGTCGTATGATATTTAAACAACAGACACTTACAAAATTACACACAATGAAATATAACGTGAATTCTATTCTGTCAATTACACTAGTCAACAACCAAAATGTACCAGAAATGAAAATAGCTGATCTTAACTAATTTTGGTGTGCTGAAAACGAAAATGACATTAAAAAATGTTGATTGGCTCTAGTTTTCAAGATATATGCTACTAGTTTATTTAATTACGGTCAATTTATATATATGACGCAACTGTTGTGGGCGATTGCAAAATTTTTTTCTAATGACCAATAAAAATGTAACTAGAAGTTGATGATGCAATCCTACCTATGATTACATCACCTTTGTGTATAAATATCTTATCTCTGATAAAATTTTGCCATTAGTTAGTGCATTTGTCCTTATCAAAAGTATCGTAGTTAGAAATGCCTAGGACATGTGTGAACAGTGCTAATATATTCTGTTATATATATGATGAGGTGACATTTCTATCACAAAAACGAAATATAACTAAAGTGATTAAGAAGGCGTACAGTTTGTATTTTGGCTGCAGAATAGGAGATCAAGATAAGAGCTGGGCGCCACACATATGCTGCAATACATGTACAGCACATCTTAAACTGTGGTTGACTGGCAAAAGGCAAGCTATGCCTTTTGCAGTCCCAATGATTTGGAGAGAGCCCACTGATCATCTCAACAACTGTTACTTTTGCATGGTCCCTCCAATTGGGAAAGGCATATCAAAGAAGAAAAAATGGACTGGAATATCCAAACATCCCCTCTGCAATACTTCCGGTACCACGTGGCGATGACCTACCAGTTCCCAAAGTGTCAGAATCATTTTCAGCTGCTTCCACTGATGAAGAAGAGGACATTGGTGGTCCTGAACCATCAACCTCAAGCGACCCAGATTTTGAGCAAACTACATCCACTAAACCACACTTAATAACCCAAGATGAACTGAATGATCTTGTAAGAGATCTGAATTTACCGAAGAACAAGGCGGAGCTTTTGGCTCCAGATTGCAACAGTGGAATCTCCTGGCAGAAGATGTTACAATTTCTGTGTATAGGAATCGCCAGAAGCCGCTTATTACATTCTTTTTCAAAGAGAGTGACCTTTCTGCATGCCACAACATTTCTGGTTCAATGGCAGCCCTCAAAATCAATTACATACCGGAAGAGTGGAGGCTTTTCATTGATTCATGCAAGACGAGTCTTAAAGATGTTTTGTTGAAAAATGGTAATGTGTTACCGTCAATTCCAGTTGGTCACGCAGTTCATATGAAAGAACTTATGAAAACATTAAGCAGCTTTTGAAGTGTATAAACTACGATCATCATCATTGGTCACTTTGCGGTGACTTAAAAGTGGTCGCTCTTTTGCTTGGACTACAGGGTGGATACACCAAGTACTGTTGCTTTCTCTGTGAGTGGGATAGCCATGAACGAAGTGACCATTACATCAGAAGACATTGGCCAATCAGGCAGTCATTGCAGCCTGGCAGTAAGAACGTTGAGAACCCAGCACTTGTCGACACCAGCAAGATTTTGTTGCCACCCTTGCACATTAAGCTGGGTCTCATGAAAAACTTTGTCAAGGCAATGGAGAAAACAGATGAGGCTTTCAAATACCTCATAAGAAAATTTCCAAGACTGAGTGAAGCTAAAATAAGAGAGGGAGTATTTGTTGGTCCGCAAATTCGAAAACTTCTTCATGATGACGAGTTTCTTTGCGTGTTGCATGCAAGGAAAAGGAAAAAGCAGCATGGCTAGCATTTAAGTCAGTGGTGGACAATTTTCTTGGAAACAACAGATCTGTTAATTACAATGAAATTGTAGAAAATCTCCTTCTGAAGTATAAGAGTCTTGGCTGCAACATGTCTTTGAAAATTCATTTTCTGGATTCTCATCTGGATTTCTTTACGTCAAACTGTGGAGCGGTCAGTGATGAGCATGGTGATCGATTTCACCAGGACATTGCTGCTATTGAAACATGGTATCAAGGCAATTGGAGCCCTTCAATGCTTGCTGATTACTGTTGGACTGTGACAAGAGACACCTCATCGATTGACTACAAGAAGCAAGCAAAGAGAGCTCGAACATCGACTGAATAATGACGGAATGGGTTCAAATGTGCCTTTTTAAAACATGATATGTGAACTTTAAATAATGTTTTTATTTTTTTTTTTCTATCATTTTATGTTGAAATATCAATTAATTGAGTATGTAACCACAATTTTTATAATGCTGAAGTAGAAAGACTAGCTGTTCATCCCAGAGAATTAAACAAGCATACATTATTTGTATTACTGTAATGTAAATTCATCATTAAAAAAAAACCCAGAGCCAATTGGTGAATTTCATTACGATATTTGAAATCAGCATGTCAAAATCAATAAGAAATGGTATATTTAATTTCTGGTACAAAAAACTTTTGAAAATTTGTTGACTAGTGTTATCAGTCACCTAGCATTTTAATTCAGTCAGCTAAACCGTATCTTTCTGTGTGATAAGCGGGTGGTAAAATTATCATTAACTGCACAACTGGTACACAAATCGCTACGCGTTATTTATTTCACTGGTTCTAACACCTAGAAAAATCACAGTGGATTTAAGATGATAAAACTTTTAACACTTTAATACGCTTAAGCACAAATTTATATATTACCAGAAATACAGAAATGAAATCCCCACGACCTATTAACACATCTATTCACAATGGCTCTAGCTAAGGTGTTTAGACTCTCCGAAAAATTCTGTACGACAACTGATAACAGATTTTGGACAGACGCAGTTTAAATACCATCATGTTATGATGATCTCTAGAAGATGTGAATTTTCACACTCTGTTTTCCTAGCAGCCAAATCTGAAACTACGTTTCCCAGATAAAAGGTTAACGGTCGCTCTGTTCGGCATTGCTAACCGATAACAGAGGCTTAACCCGTGTAGCGGGTTTCCGTCCGAGATTTTCCCTGTTTCTCGAGATCACAGAGTTATCCTTTTCCTGTATGTACGAACATCAAAGGATTAGCTCCCCTTATAGAGAATCTTCAAAGGTCGTTACTCTTCCACGTGTTTTCCACGTGCGGGCTGTCATTTTATCGTAATATTGACAGATCGCTCGCGTGAGAAACTCAGGTAAACAAACGTGGTTCGCCCCCTTCTATGAATGACAGGTTGCGAAAGTTGGTAAACAAACTCGTTTGTTATGGTCAAGTAAAAAGAGGCGTGGATTAAAAGGTGAGCCAGACAGGCAGAGAAATGCGTGAATTTGTTAGCGAATCTTAGGACGCCAACGGGAAAGCAAAGGCCGTCGGATGCTGTAGGCTAGATTTCCATTATACGTCACAGATGTGTGCAAGAGAGACGCGATGACACTGGACATAAATCCAGCAGCCTGGGAGGATGAACGCACAAAATGGCGATGCTGTCTACGGCGCCACCTCAGATTTGGCGAAAAGAAGCTCTCAGAGCAAGCAGAAGAGAAGAGAAAACGTCGAAAGAACACCAGTAAAATAAGCAGCTAAGGGCTGTCACCTCAGGGGCACATTCCCATAGTCAGTTATGACTGAAGGGGCTTTTATTATTATTATTCTGGTGATATATTTATTATTTCAGTAGAACAGGCGTTCTTAATCTACGGGTAGGCTTAAACACCCCCCCCCCCCGCACCCTCAAGGAGGTGCGAGATGCTTGCCAAGAAGGTAGTGGGAATGCACCTGTATCATCCTATTGAAATCTTCCAAAAGTAATTGTGTTAGTGAAACAAGTTGTGGGTTGAATAGAGAGAGAACGGTGAAGTGAATCCTGCGTTCACTCAAATCCGAAGCCATAAAGCAGTGTTTCCCAAACATTTTCTGGTCACCGCCCCCTTGGTTCCCCAGCACATCACCAGCGCCCTCTCTATTTCCCCCACATTGCATAAAAAAGTATAAAGAGTTCAAGATAAGAGCAACTGCTAATTGAAAACAGTAACATGTAATTCCTCTGTTTTTTTTTTTAAATTTTAATATTCTTCTTCTTCCTCGTTCGTCCTGAAAAGGACGTTGGTTGCGTTGTGTCCGAAGCTGCGATATTTGCGCCTTTCGGCCGACACATCAGACTTCAGCACGGCATTTTTAAGGACCGGGTTTGCCTTCCCTCTTCGATCCCTGCTCTCTCAGCCAGACTGCAGTGATGCAGCCTGTTTCGAGGACCACTACTTGGAGGTGGAGTAGGGTCTTTGTTACGCACGGATCATTATTATTTTTCGTTTGTATAAACATTTTTTCATATGTATGATCATTTTTTTGACTGAAGTGTGTATTATGTTTTCTATGGTCAAAGGGACATAATCCGAGTTATCGAGACTACAATTTGTTAGGAGTTGCCTTCTCTTGTATAGAGACACGTTCGGTCTATAATTTCTTGAACGAAGCGTGACCACATCTCCTTATTTGGTAGTATCAGTCAACTATGGTAGATGTCTGAAACCTTTCTTAACGCTTCTTTTCATGACCATAAAAGGCGCGACTGTGTAAGACTTTTATCTCGAATGTTCTTCGAATCGTCTTATTGTGAACGGCAACTCAGAGATTGTCGTTCTGCGCATGTCAAACCGGGAGTTCGTTCTGTGTGTTCCGCCCAGTTGGGGCAGTTTAGAAATGGTTTAAGAAGCGAGCAGACGCAACTGCGTCTTGTGATTCTCTGAGGGAAATACAGTGTCTTAGTGAGTTAGTTAGCTAACTAGACTATTTCCCAGTATTATGCAGCCTGCCTGGAGGCATATGTTCATGGTTGATTTTCCGAAATAAGGTAATTCCTCTTGTATCGAACTTTATGCTATCGTCTAGAGGTTCGTCATTTTGTCGCCTATTTGCTCGCCTGTGTGATGCAAAATGGAGAGGTACTTTGACTAGGATTAAGTCACCGGTATCTGTATACCTGAACTAGTTAAATATATATGGGTCGCTCTAGACCAACAAGACTGCTGTCTGTGTTCCAGGATTCGTTATATCAGAGATCACGTCCAAGTCAGATGGTTAGACTTAGGAACATTATAAAGGTCGAGCTGACCTGTAGCCCATGTATGCTATTCACGTGCAGACAGTGAACGGACTTATTGTATACAACTGATCTGCTAGCATCAGAATGGGAGCATTTATTATTGTTTATGAACATTGAAGATCTGTAGCTGACACTGTTGCAGAAGTTATAGAAATTATTATTATTTATACAGCTTCACGAACTAGCACTCGATGATTGATGAATTTCTGAATCTATTGAACTGTGATGTCTTATGACGCATATATACAACAGCTATCATTGCTGACTACAGAAATTGTTTTCAATGTGCCATATCATCTTGCTGAACTCGTTAACCATGTTGATGTCATAAGTATCATGACTGTTTTGTGGCGTGCAATAAATGAAAGAAACTTATACAACGAAGTTACCCTTTCTATGACTCTACACGTCATGTTGCCTGTGTGATAACCCATTGAACTGTTCCACTACCACATACACAGCAACATCCTAAATCAGAGAAGACACCTACATCTTACACTTTAACACCAGGTGTCGATAAGGGTGGCAAGTTACCACTTCAGCACAAATCCACCCTTATCAGTCTTGCTCAGCTCTGGTTCGCTGACAATGACGCAAGCAGTCAAGCTATGATTCTGGGTCTCCAAACAGGGATTGTCTTCATTACCTTGTTTCCTGTGAACCGTTAATTTGTAGGACTGATTCAATACCGTTTTATTGGTTTATGTACTTATATATATGAGTCGCTGACTGCATTCATCACTTTTGCTGCGTCTTCGGTCCCAAATTCTAATATAAAGCTACAGATATGCTTACTTAATAATTTAATATTTTAAAATACAACTTAATTACGCCATCCAGTAAGTAACCAGCGTTTAATAACAGTACCAGAGAGTGCAGTAATAACTAACCACAACCTATTCTTTCTCTAACACTGCAACGCAGTACTTGAAAATGATATCGCAGTTAATTACCAAATATTCCCGGTACCCCTTGAACAGTTTCTCGTAACCCCTGGTACGTGCACCCCCATGTTGTGAACCTCTGCTATAAGGTGTATGAGAAACTCGGACGAGCGTGGTTTGGGAGGAGCAGTGGGTTGGGGTTTAACTAGGGCTACGTGCTCCTTGTAAACGCTCGCGTCAGGGCCCTGTATAATCAAACCGCTTTTACATGTAACCGTTATGTTAAATAATGATACCCACGTGAAAAGATAGGTAGATAGATTAGGGGAAAGGAGGGGGGGGGGACAAGTAGGCAGACAGTAAGACAGACTGCAAGAAGGCAGACAGCCAGTCAGACAGACATTCAGATAGACAAACAGACAGGCACACAAACAGACAGACACACCGACAGAAACACAGGCAGGTATGCAAACATGCAGATAGATAGTAATAGTATCCCCATTCAGTTCTAACTGACTGAGAATGTGCCCTTTAAGTGATAGCCCGTATCTACTTTTTGCCTCCTGGTATTTCTTTCGTCGTCTTCCTTTACATTCTGCTTGTTGTAAGAGCTTCTTTTCGCCCAATCTCTCTCTCTCTCTCCCACACACACACACACACACACACACACACACGCACGCACGCACGCACACGCACGCACACACTCACACACACTCACTCATTCACTCACACACACCCACACACACACCCACACCCATATACAAACACACATACATATCAGAATCTTTATTCTCCAGAAAATACACTGATATGTACTGACATGATATTAGGTCCACGTCTGTTGTTTTTCTGTTGTCTTGTTTTCTACTTCTTTATTTCTTACGAGTGTCTGAAAACATACCTTTATGTTTGTCTAATATTTATAATAAAATACAACATAGCATATAGGAGAATCATTAGAATTTACATAAAGTAAATTTACATAAATTCATACAGCGTTAATGAGGGCTGTTACCACATTATATATATGGTGTAGAATCATGAGAAATGAACTAAGCAGTTAGAAGAAAGAATTCAGCCCCGTGAGATGTGAACGTACAGAAGCATGGGCTGCATCTCATATCAAGAGAAGAAAGTTGATAAAGAAACGCTTTGGTTTGGTTTTAAGGACTATTTTCATTGCACACGGTCAACTCCATCAGTGCTCCGATCTCCTCCCTTAGATCACACAAGGAGGATCTCAGCACAGTGCACGAACTCCGTAGCACCGGCGAGAATCCCAATGTGTGTATATTGCAATCACATATTCTATAAACATTTTTGTTGTGAGTAGGTTTCTAATTTTTAAATTTTGACCAGGGCAGCGGCCGATAGGCCTACTCTTTACAACTTCCAACTACCGTGGGATTTTTAACGTGCGCAACTTGCACACGGGACCTCCTATTTTTCGCCCTTATCCGAGAGGGCTAGGCATCCGATCTCACTACCCAGGAGACCAGGGGGGAGTATGACATCATTAGGACCACTGGTTCTGAAACATTTTTAGCCATAAATTATATTCTCTCAACTGGGAATCAAACTCGGCACCTCTAGAAATCGAGGAGGACTCCGTACCTCTTAGCCACTCTGTGGTGAAAAATTCTAAATACCCATATATAAATTAGAACATAAATGTAAAGCCGAACGAAATAATACAATAGAAAGAAGAATGGTGAAAGATCAGTGATTTCCCAATAGCGCTTCCGTTTTATAACGCCATAATGGCTGAACAAGAGATCCCCTTTTTCTACTTCGTCTGCAAAAAGGTAACGTTTCCACGTGTGATAGCAAAAGCCTACACGCGTTTCTAAAAATAAAACTGGTACTGTATTTCTTAGACGACCTTGATAGGTACACTGCATAATGACCTAGATACAAATACTACATTAATGAAATTATACACACAAAGTTGACCTAAAAAGGATAGACGGAGCGAAGCAATAATACTACGTCGTCTCGCGATTAAAAAGTGAACGCCAATCACACGCGAAACGCATGAAGGCCTGATTTTTTCAAATAAACAGTAATAAAAAACACTAACGAGGTTAGGTTTTGAAAACAGGTTTAAAGTCTTATTGGGAAACCTGACATTCTACTGTTTTATGTCTAAGCTCCTGACATTAGTCTGACAGTACAGAAGACATCCCCTAGTATGGAAGTGAACAGGTGGTAACAGCAAAGTCACGACTATCATAGAAAAATACATATTTTGAACGAAGCCACTTAGCCCCATTAAACTTATATATTCTTGTACCTTACGACTTGCTGACAAAGAATATGTTATGTGTTACGCAAATAGTCTATTACTTAACAAATTATAGCCAAAATATTTTAGTGGGGTTGACTGACAGCACAAGATCATATCTGCTTTTTTTATGGCATGTTTGGAAAACACTGCTTTGGGGGAAATGAGGCCGACAAGTTAGATACGATTTGATTGGCTGTGGTAAAATGTAAGGCGAAACCTTATTGGTCTAACTGCAAATACAAATATTGTTGTTAATGGCAACGTATAGGATGGATAGTTTTTTTCAATGGCTCATGTAAACATGGCCTGATTGGTTAGAACGTTAGATATGGTCAAATAGAAGCGTCAGTTCACTGCCATTTTTGAAAATAAATTATGTGAAAATCAAGTACGTTGAGAGCAGGCTAAGAATTTTCTAATAAAGGAAAAGCCTGGACAAAGGCAGATCAAAATTGTGCCAGAATTCTTCGCCAGTCAAAGTTACTTGTTTAATATTTCCTTGAATTGTGGTAAGCTAGACATATTTAATATATTTTATATGAAAATTGAGTGTGAAATGATAAATTATGTCTGTATGTGTGTGGTTCAATAGCAAACATGAGGCAAAGCCTAGATATTGCTCCACCTTGTAAAGATTGTCAGAGAGGAGTATAACTGCCTATACAGATAGATATATTGGATTGCCATAAGTAACATGACACCTATCCTATTGTATAGAAGGGATTAACGCTGGAATTGCAGAGGCGTTGTAACCATTAGGGAGAGAAATACTGGTGTATATTGTCACATGAAAAGCTAGCAGTTGGCCTACAGCTCTGAACTTTATGTTTGTACTGTCTTGTACGTCAGTGTGGAAATATATTATATATTAGTTATGAAGAAGGAGGCACAACCTTCTTATTTCAGGGACCGTGGTACTGATGTTACTATAGCAGCACATGGTCTGAGCCTTGCTTGATCCAGAACTCTGGCAGCAGACCCCTTGCCCAAGATATCGGCCATTATGGGTTTTTTTAGCAACCTGAGAAGCAAGCGAGCAGAGGATACAGTTTTCCTGCAGCCGCTATATGAGCTAAGAATGTTTCAGCACGAGCAGCTCACCCTTGTATAACCCACCTCAATTGACTTACATAATTAGTTCAAGAGGGACAGTAATTGTTTTAAAAAGTAAAAGAATTTGTGAATCCTTTAATATTATTTCCACCAGTAACAAACACATGAAGTCGTGATGACAACCAACAACCTAGCTCAAACAGCCAGTATTGCCTCATAATACTACCTCACAACATTACACTCATATTATAATAATATTATATGTCGGGACAAAGATCCTTTGTATAAAATTTTGTACATAAACATTGTGTTTACATTTGATTGTGATTCCTGATTCACTGTGTAGTAGGATCAGGATATCTATTTATTAAAAAAAATTCAATACATTTGTTAAAATTTAACCCTTGACTTAATAAGATAACACTGGCTAACAAAAAAAAAATTTTTTTTTCTTTCTCTAACATTTCTATGTTTTTCTGGTCAATTTTAATGCGCTGATTTTAAATCTGCAAACCGTTTTTCTCTATCAGGTCGGGATCTCTAGAAATACGCAATTGAAGTTTTTTAACAACGCATACAGTATTACAACATCATTTGTACAAGAAGTATAACAGTTATGTAGGCTTGAATTTCTTTGCAGTCGATTTTCGTCGGTGAATGGCATGTGGTACATCGCGATGAAGCATCCAACAATAATCGGCAAGCATAGTCACACTCCACCGTCCTTGATAACGTGACTCCATTACGGCGATATCTTGATGGAATCGTTCTCCATGTTTATCGCTGACTTTGCCAAGGTTGTCAGAGAAAAAGTCAAGATGCGAATCGAGCAAATGGATTTTGAGGGACATGTTACAACCCATAATTCTGTATGCATCTATGCACTGCTTAACAATATGCACATAGTCGACAGATTTGTGATTTCCCAGAAAGTTATCGACGATCGATTTGAATGCCATCCATGCGCGAAGTTCACTACCATGTAACAAGTTCTCGAATTGTTTGTCTGCAATAACTTTCCTAATCTGAGGTCCTACAAAGATACCTTCCTTTATCTTTGCATCGCTAATTTGCGGAAACTTTTCTCGAAGATAAGTGAAAGCTTTGCTTGTTTTATCTAACGCTTTTACGAAATTCTTCATGAGCCCCAACTTTATATGTAACGGTGGTAAAATGATGCTGTCTTTGTTAACTAATGGCTCGTGTATTACATTTTTATGCCTGAGCTGCATACGATCCCTGATAGGCCACACCTTTCTTGCATAATGTTCCTGTCTGTTGCGGCTGTCCCATTCACATAGGAAGCAACAAAATTTAGTATGCCCAGTCTGCTTTCCCGTGAGAATTGCAATGACCTTTAGGTCTCCACAAATCCGCCATTGGTAGTCATTGTACTTTATTTTTGCCAAAAGTATAGCCATATTGTCATAAATTTCTTTCATATGAACAGAGTAGGCGACTGGAATTGATGAAAATAAATTTCCATTATGCAATAACACGGCTTTTAGACTAGTCTTGGAAGAGTCGATGAAAAGTCGCCATTCGTTGACTATGTGCTCATGACCGAGGTGCACCATTAGACCTTTTACATCTTTGCAATAGCAAATGTCATCATCCATCTCAAAGTATTGAACAAGTTCTCTGTGTCTATGACGAAATTTAGATATCGGAGTATTGGGCGCTAAAAGATTCCATTCTTTGAGTCGCGAACCGAGTAATTCCGCTTGTCCTTTGGTGAGAGCGAGATCACGTATTAGATCTGAAAGTTCTGAATGGTTAATTAAGTGAACACCATCATTCACCGGTATATAATCCGAGTCAGAATTAGTTTCTAAAGCAGGTAAACTATCACTTTCTGATGGTTCATTCACGTCCAACGGATATTGTTCTGGCGGAACTGGCATCGGACACGTGATTGGATCATGAGGCACTGGTTCGAAACCGATTCAATATTTGGATAAACCACAGACTTTCTAGTTTTAAAAGTGAAACCATAGATATTTATCAAGCAGAAGTAACAATCAGTAGCGTGATTTGTCGGTTCACGCCATATTACTGGCACTCCAAAAGGCATCGACTTATGCTTCGGCGATTTTCGTAACCAACCTGCCAATGTATTTGCACAAGTCGAACAAACTGCATTTGGCATCCAAGATTTATTTGCATCATCAACTTTCGAATCGAAATAAAGTTCATATGCTTTCTTTAGCAATGTTGTAAAGTTTTTCTGGTGAACACGATCGGTAAAATATCCGCACACGTAACAGAACAGATCAGCCGAATTTCTACAACTTCTAGAAGCCATATTTCACTCAGAATTATTTCAAAATACAGTAACTATTTGAAATATAACGTAACATATGTCATGCATCTTTTAGCAGTATAAAAAGTAGAATTATTTTGCATTTTATTAATTTTTAAAAAGTTATATCGTAAAAATGAAACGGAGCAAATAACGGTTTCCCAAAAATATATTTATTCACAAATATCTTAAGAACCCGACGTGATAGAGATAAACGGATTTCAAATTTGAAATCAGCGCAAGAAACTGACCTAAGAACACTTATTCTTATATAAGAAAGAAAAATGTTGTTTGTCAGTGTAATCTTTAGAGTGTTAGTTGTTTGTGACTGTCATATTGTTGTCAATTTGTTGAGGATCTTAACTTAGATGTTTATCTGTCTGTTGGTTGTTGTGAATTACACTACATCACTATCATAACCCTAGACATTGAACGTAGTCATCACAAAATTCAAGAATAAGTCTGATTGAGGTCTAAATGTGGTAGCAAGTAAGGTCATCTGTAACACACCAAACTTATTAGATACAGATACCTTCACAGCTTATCTCAGTCAGTACACTAAGTCCCCTATAACTATATTTACTTAATCCCAACTTACCACATATATTGGGGGCTCGTCCGGGATTTTGAACCTTCTCCTAGCACATATATTGAGGGGAGTTCACTTCAGGGAATAATAAAAATTAAAAAGGTATTCTTGGGTGGAAAATAAATAAGGTTGAGCTCTCAGTGCTTGTGGTTGTCCTTAGTATAATTAGTAATAGACTGAATTGTTTAGTTAAACATTGTCTAAATTTGCCTGTTAGAAAATGGCAGACCTGGCAAAGTTTCGATCTGCTGCTGTGCAGGCTGCTAAAGAATTGGGAATGGACGGGCAAATTATGATTGCTTATGTCACAACTGAATGTGACAAATTTATTGAGCGTGAAGAAAGAAAATTTGAGGCTGAAAGAAAATTAGAATCTAATAGATTGGCCGAAGTTAAGAGAATATAGGCAGATAAAGAACTTAAGAGGTTGCAGATTGAGGCTGACAAAGAGGCTAAGGCATTGGAGGCAGAAAAAGAGATTAAAAGTGTTAAATACCCTTCTTTGTTGAATTCCACCAGAGTTAAATGCTGTTTCTATATATACTGTTGAATGGTGTATAGATATGAAATTGTATTGTTCCTTGTTCACACTGACATCAACTATTTACAGGACCACAGCGTTAAGAGGTATGGTGGTCTGTGGAAGCTCCGATGTTAAAGACTTGTTGTTGGCCCCAGCGTTGCTGGTCAGAGTGGTTGTTAGGAATAGGAATATCAACTCGACCTACGCAGTGGTGTGTAGACATAGAGTGAGAGTATAATACGCGAATGATGAAAGAGTTCGAAGAGTTGATAAATGTTCTTTTTTTCTCACTCATGTATGGCTGGAAGTCATCGACGCCAACTGCTGTGTACTTTTTGTTACAGTTTAATTGGACGTACACATTCGACAGCACGGATACAGTGACAAATCACAGGTTGGCATAATACATCATGGTACAATTGATAAATGGTCTTGCAATGATACATGGGCACTCGTTGAATCATAGCACAATGGAATGTCAGTAGACAAGCACTCAGTATTGCCCATATATATATCATCTGAGTTTACTGACAAAGCACGTCAGTTTATAAACAATATTCAAGATGGCTTCTAGACCTAACCTCGTCTAGCGAAGATTCCTTTAAATAATGTTCAGCACAAATTTTTCATATAATCATATTGAACCGCTAGTAATGGGTTCGCATCTGTAGCAGTGATCTCTGGACTCATCAAGCGATAGTACGGGGCATCCCTTTTCTCTTCTTGAAAGTCATAAAATATTTGGATACAAGATGGCTGCTGTCGTGAGCTGTCACTCACTTTTAGGATACAAACTGGAATCTGTATCAAAGTTAATCCTACATTAAATGTTCTCATTGCTCTGTAGATTCTATCATGATGCAATTGACTTCATCAGACAATATGGTGCTGCTAGAAATGAATGTCATCTTCCTCTAGTTAAATATTCTCTCAGACGTACAAATCGTGCGTCTGCTTATCGAAAACGATGGCTTCGTAAGAGTTCATAAGAAATGCTTTCTTTACCTTAGCATAAGAAATATGATTCTGCCACTCCTTGGCAATAAGAATAAACACTGGGGTAAAGCATACACGTTAGGTTTAAACGACTATCACTTTCCCCAACAATCTTGAGATCACTTTTCCCGGCGACAAGCCGATACAGAAAACACGACAGCCCCCCATCATCAGGGCGAAGCCAGATCACACCTCTCTAGCCACACATCCGCTGAACAGCCTTTGACCTTTCTAGCGACAAAGAACATATAGTTCGACTTAGATATGTAAAGATATACAGATATAAGACAGACTCGTCCTACCAAGACAAACACTACACATAAATTCAGGCCATAGATATTCTGAAGCAAGAACAATCTATTTCTACCCAAACAAAGAATAAATCGTAGTAAAACTGGATTCGTCCGCGGAGTTCGATCTGAGACTCCTTTCAAGGGGAAGTAACTCAATATTGACCTTTCCTTAAGCAAAAAAGTTTCTATTTTGTTTACAAAATATTTGCGAACATAACAAGCATACAAATGTATAATATTGCAAGATATCAAAGACTGCACGTAACAGTCTTACCACACCTCCCGGGAAAAAATGAAACTTTTTTTTTTGAAATACATCTAGGAGCAACGTACAATAGGCTCACAACGCATGAATACTGCGCAGATGCAAATATCAGGAATAAATATAACGCCTAATATGAGGCTAAGTCGACTTATAAAGCGACTGGTGAGAATGTATCTCATAATCTGAGAGAAATTATTTCTCTACAAGTAAATTTTTCCAGGAAGGTGTCACCATATAATACAATTCTGGCCATTACATAATGCATACAAAAATTCATACCATAATTTCGTATTAGATATCTTAAATTTATGATTTATAAAGAAAAATCATTAAAGAACAGCGGTGAATAAATATCAATGAACCGCTAAGTAGTGATACAATCATTATATTATTAAATTACAAATGTGTATCTATCTTGATATAGAAAGGAACTACTATAGACCTAGACATATTAAGACGTCTAAGACCTAATAGTTATGTGGAATCATGTGGGCATCTTGACAGAATGTCTGCCATCACATTATCTGATCCACGAATAGCTCGCACAGAGAAATGAAAAGGTTGAAGAGCAATTGCATATCGAGTAGACCTCGAGCTCTTCAAATTCTTACTCTGTATAGCAGTAAGAGCTTTTTGGTCGGTTTCTACTATGAAATGTGCGCCTAGAAGGAATCTTTGTAGTTTGAGAATTGACCAAACCATAGCTAATAGCTCACGGTCTAAAACCGAATAATTCCTTTCTGCCGCATTAAGTTTTCTGGAAATATACATTACAGGATGCAGAGTTCCAGAGTACTCTTGCATTAGTGCCGCTTCAATCCCAGTGGATGAAGCATCACTACGAAGAACAAATGTCTTATCTTTAGTAGGTAACACTAAAATAGGTGGTGTTGAAAACAATGTTTTAATCTTATCCAAAGAGCATTGGCATTCCTGAGACCAGTGGACCATATTAGGCGAACCTTTCTTTAAAAGTGTAGAAAGAGGTGCCATGATAGAGGATAGATTCTGAATGAATCTGCCATAAAATTGAATAAGACCTAACAGACTTCTCACCTGTTTTTTAGTCTTAGGGATAGAGATATTAAGTATCTTACTAGTATTATGGTCCTCTGTCTTTAGGAAACCATGACCAACTAGGTGGCCTAGGAAAGAAATTTCGCTAAAACCAATATAGGCTTTAGAGGGTTTCGCTGTCAGGTTGTGCTCGCGCAAAGTAGACAGCAATTCATCTAACCCTGAATAGTGATCTTCCCAAGTATCGCTGAAAAGACAGATGTCGTCTAGATATGAAATGACATCTGACCGATAAGATAGGATTCGGCGCATCATGCGTACAAATGTAGCTGGTGCGTTCATAAGACCGAAAGGCATAAAATTCCATTGGAACAAACCTCTAGGTGTTGAAAAAGCCGTGAGAGGTTTGGCGCGTTCAGATAAAGGTACTTGCCAATATCCTTCAGACAAGTCAAGTTTAGTGAAAAAATGAGATTTGGAAAGTCGAGTAAGTAGCTCTTCCAGTAAAGGCATAGGTTCGGCATCGAACTTCGTTACTTGATTCAATTTGCGGTAGTCAACGCAAAGACGTATGTTATTGTCTTTTTTTCCGAACAATAACCATCGGCGAAGAATATGCAGAGGTGGATGGTTCGATTATTTTCAAATCTATCATCTCATCCAACTCTTTCTCGACCTGTGCTTGAAAATGTATAGGGATAGGATAAGGTCTAACCCTAATAGGAGTATGGTCAGTTAGAACAATGTCATGTTCAATGACATGAGTTTGTCCAGGGATGTCAGTGAGTACATCCTGAAATGTTTGCAACATAGTTGAAACTTGTCGCTGTTCTCTTAGAGACAAATCAGGAGAGACAGTAACGTTCTTCCATGATTCACTAGAATGAAGTGGGATCATTGGAAGAGGAAGATTTACATCTGAAAAACTCGTTTCCTCATCCTGTATCACGGACAGTGATGAGTAATGACCATGTTGTACTGGAGAATCGTCCGTTGCTTGGAAAATGGGTTGTAAATAATCCGGACGTTCATGGAATTCAGTAAGCATATTGATGTGGAAGGTTTTATGCTTCCCATCAATATCGACAATATAGTCGACATCGGAAATTTTCGATATTATATCGTACGGACCTTTCCAAGAAATAAGTAGTCTGTTTTCCCTACAAGGTAGTAATACAAATGCTTTGTCACCAGGACAAAGTTGTCGTAAGCATCTCTTCTTATTGGCAAATTGCCTTGCCTTCTGTTTCGCAAATTCGGAAGAAGAAGTTGCTAATTTGCATGCTTCGATAATCTTTTGTCTCAATGCGATGACATATTCGTAAGATGACTTTGTGTCATCGTCAATATTGTCAGCTGTTGTGAGATCATGGAGCAAAGACATAGGACCGCGCGGACGCGCGCCAAAGACAAGTTCACAGGGAGAAAACCCTGTATGTTCATTGGGGACCTCTCTGTAAGCGAAGAGGGCCGCAGGTAAAACTCTGTCCCAGTCTTGAGGATGATCCTCAGTTATCTTCCCTAGTAAGTTTTTAAGTGTTCTATTAAGGCGTTCGACCATCCCATTAGACATTGGATGGTAGATACTACTTAAAGATCTATCTATCTGCAGAGTAGACATTACTTGAGACATGGTATCTGATATTAGTTGGGTGCCATGGTCTGATAATATCTGTCCGGGGAAACCCAGACGAGAGAATATAAGCCAAAGAGCATCTGCAATATCAGCAGTAGTAATGCTCTTCAGAGGAATAGCCTCTGGCCAACGTGTGCACATATCAACACACGTCAAGATAAATTGATGTCCTCTGGCAGACTTGATCTTAAATGGACCAATAATGTCTATGGCCATTTTTTGAAACGGCCGAATAGGAATGTCTGCCGCCTGAATGGGTGCAGCATGGCGTGGACCTTTGGATTTAACTTCCTGACATACTTTACAAGATCGACAATAAATCCGTATGTCCTTGTTTACCAATGGCCAAAAGAAAGCCGCAAGAATTCTTGACTTAGTACGGGAAAAACCCATGTGTCCAGCACACTGAGAGTCGTGAGCGTGCTGCAAAATTTTAACTCTCAAATTCTTGGGAACCAGGATTTGAGAATGACTTGACGTAATGGAGTCTTGAACCATACGTACAAGTACGCCATTCTTCTTTGTAATCCAAGATTTACGACTTGTGTCTTTATTCGGATCACCTTTAGTTGCAAGAATGAAGAATTTCTTCAGAGTGGGATCATCTTCTTGCTGTTTTATAAAAGAGTCACGAGAAATTACCAAGGGATCATCTTGGTTAAGCACTTCATTATCTTCAGTAGATGAAGTTTGAGGCATATTAAGAGCTTGAGCTCTAGTGACTACAGCGTTAGCAATCTGCATGTTTTGCTTTTCCCACGCGGAAATTTGTTGCGGAGTGCATTCTTTGACTCCATGAATGCGACCGATGATAAGGTCAGCGATCGGATTCGGAAGAAGACATGCGTGTACATCTCCTGTAAAGAAAGGAGTAGCAATCCTAATGATAGCAGTAGAGTATTTCTCTAATGTGCCGCCAAATGTTACACATTTGACTACTTGTCCAGTGGCACGGGAAGGATCTACGAGTGACTGCCTAACACCAATTGTGGTGCATCCAGAATCAAATAGAACGGAGACTGGATTGTTATGTACTAAACCCTTATGTAGGACAAGAGAACCTCTTCCATCATGCGCGACTGATGCAGGAAGAGCAGGAAGAGTATGGCCACAGCTTAAAGTAGACACTGTGGTTGGCTCAAATAATGTTTTGCATTGGGGGCACTGAGATGCTCTCCCAAAATCAAAAGCGGAACATGCCATATTACTAGCGTCATTATTATCTTTACTCTGTTTATAGGCTTCATGAGACTCTTGCTGTGCAGAGTTTGCCTGAAAATGTGGTTTATGTCTTCTGTTTTGAGATCTACCTCGGTTATTATTACCTCTGTAGTTATTGTTACCTCTATTGTAACCCCTATTTGGGTTTGAGTCATAGTTCTCTTGGTTACCATTATCATATTCATTATAATGAGTATCTCTGTAATTGTGATCTTGTTGACTCCAAGACGGATACCTCGGATAGTTTCTATAATTACTTCCTCTATGGAAATTCCTATAATTATGACCACCCCTGTGTCGAGAGCTATCAGCTCGTCTCCAGTTCTTCGAAGAAGAACCCTGAAATGATTGGTTACCTTGGTTTTGATAACTATTATGGTTACCTTTTTTTCAAATCTGTTTTGGGGTCCCTGAAATCTGTGTGAATAATTGGGATTGTATGGTGTTGCTGAAGCAACTGGCATACTCTCCTTAATCTTAGCGTTGCCAAAAGTCACGTCGGGGTGTGCAGTGACATATTGGGAACAATATTCTTCCATTTCCTTTAGTGATTTGGGTTTACGCTCATGTATAAATTCAAGGAATGGTTTGTTAACACATGACATAATCTTATCTCTGAGCAACAAATCCATAAGTCCTTCATACGTTTTTTTCTGTTTTGGAAAGCTCAATCCAACGATCAACTGTGAGACGTGCCTTTGCAATGAATTCTGAGAATTCTACACCTGTCTCAGGCACCATCGTCTTAAACAAAAGGCGATAGCCTTCCTCACTTAGCTGGTATTTTTTTTTATCAAAGCCGCCCTAATGACATCATAATTATCCTTATCTGCATCTCCTACAAGGCATAACCTAGTCAGAGATTCACCTTTCAAGTTTTCTGCTAATTGGTTAGCATATTGTGATTTATCCACATTATGAGTACGACAAGAACGTTCAAATCTATCCAGCCAGAATGTAATATCGTCACTGGACTGATTGAACGGTGGAACCTTAACCTTGTAAGTAGAAGGTTTACCATTACCACTAGATGCCTGATTAACATTACTCATACTTGTCAATCTTAATTTCTCTAACTCAAATTCATGTTCTCTTATTGCTTTTTTTTCTTCAGCTTCTCTGTCTAATCTTTTTTGTTCAGCTTCACTGTCTAATCTTTTTTGTTCAGCTTCACTGTCTAATCTTTTTTGTTCAGCAGCACTGTCTAATCTTTTTTGTTCAGCTTCACTGTCTAATCTTTTTTGTT
Source organism: Oreohelix idahoensis (assembly GCA_024509875.1). NCBI lineage: Eukaryota > Metazoa > Mollusca > Gastropoda > Stylommatophora > Oreohelicidae > Oreohelix > Oreohelix idahoensis. The sequence goes on along the minus strand of JAMPIV010007582.1, from coordinate 195,321 downwards.
CAGCAGCAGCTTCTCTTTCTAATTTTTTTTGTTCAGCTTCAAATCTCCTTTCCTCCACCTGCATCTGCAATTTCTTTTGTTCAGCAGCAGAAGTAGCTTCTCTGTCTAGTCTTTTCTCTTCAGCTGCTAATCTTCTTTCTTCAGCTGCTAATCTTTTCTCTTCAGCTAGAGCTTTTCTTTCCACTGCAGCAGCAGCTAATGTCTTGTCATATTGAGCAACCGTCCATTCTTCTAATTGTTGACCAGTCTTATCAAGGGATTTCCCTTGTGCAATGAAGTATTCTAATGTAGACATGATGTCTAACAATAATACTAATTACTTGAAACAATAATAATACCACAAGTTCTTAATGACTTGATTAATCAGTACACTATCTCAATCTCAGTGGGTCACAAGCCTTAATAAGGTCTTGTATAATTTCTTGTATACCAGTAATAATAATAAAGTACTGGTTTATACCATAATCCAAGTGCAGTGCACAAGCAATAGTGTCTTATGAAATATACCTATATAAAACATATGTCAACCAACAGCATACATAAAGTACAAATAAGACTGACAATACGAAAACGTTTGCAGAAATCAAATAAATCAAATAGGGAAATCAATGAAAATAATCACTGAGTCTGCAAGGAATAACAACACAAATGACGTCACAGTATATGAATATAAATTGTGAATAGAACTGAAAGATAGAAAAGGGTAGACCAACAAATTACAAACAAATCAAAAGAAAACTAAAGAACAAAGAAATATTACAAAAATAACAATAATTACAGTCTTCACAGCTAACACAAATAGCAACTAGTTGTTGCAAGCAAATTTCCAATTAAGGAAATTGCACCTAAAGAAAACTCCCACAACGGACCCTCTATCACGTGGGATATTATGTTGTGAGGACACCGCCCAACCTAAACACAACCCGCTGACATATAAACTAATATACTATACAAACAAATAACATATAACATATAATCATAAATGCATATATCATGTGTGTAATATATAAAGCACTGTGTTGCAGATAGGATGCTCAGTTATACATTAAATAATGAAATGTGTTGGAAAGAGTTTCAGTTCATAAATATAATGGCACAGTTTCTGAATAAACAAAGTAAACTGCCACTTTAATCAATACTAGATTTTTGATTTAATCTATTACAATGTTCAACAATATTAGTATCAGAAGGTCCAACGATGAAATTTCCGCACTTATGTTCAACAATACTGCAACAATAGAACAGTTTATGGCCTTCAAAGTATCATCTCTGTACTGTGAAGCTCTGTAATGTCTAAGCGTAAAAATGTCAACAACGCTGACCTAGATACTGCATTCACTTGATAGGTCACGTGACAAAGTGTTGACAAAGAGCAAACTAATACTGCAATTGTGTCGTATCAGCCACAGGAAACGGTCTGGTATCGGTAGTCTGTTGACTTCTCAACTTCTGCGAGGTCAAACCCAGAAAGCTGGCTCACCAGTGTTAAATACCCTTCTTTGTTGAATTCCACCAGAGTTAAATGCTGTTTCTATATATACTGTTGAATGGTGTATAGATATGAAATTGTATTGTTCCTTGTTCACACTGACATCAACTATTTGATACTGGCCACCAGTGTTAAATACCCTTCTTTGTTGAATTCCACCAGAGTTAAATGCTGTTTCTATATAAACTGTTGAATGGTGTATAGATATGAAATTGTATTGTTCCTTGTTCACACTGACATCAACTATTTACAGGACCACAGCGTTAAGAGGTATGGTGGTCTGTGGAAGCTCCGATGTTAAAGACTTGTTGTTGGCCCCAGCGTTGCTGGTCAGAGTGGTTGTTAGGAATAGGAATATCAACTCGACCTACGCAGTGGTGTGTAGACATAGAGTGAGAGTATAATACGCGAATGATGAAAGAGTTCGAAGAGTTGATAAATGTTCTTTTTTTCTCACTCATGTATGGCTGGAAGTCATCGACGCCAACTGCTGTGTACTTTTTGTTACAGTTTAATTGGACGTACACATTCGACAGCACGGATACAGTGACAAATCACAGGTTGGCATAATACATCATGGTACAATTGATAAATGGTCTTGCAATGATACATGGGCACTCGTTGAATCATAGCACAATGGAATGTCAGTAGACAAGCACTCAGTATTGCCCATATATATATCATCTGAGTTTACTGACAAAGCACGTCAGTTTATAAACAATATTCAAGATGGCTTCTAGACCTAACCTCGTCTAGCGAAGATTCCTTTAAATAATGTTCAGCACAAATTTTTCATATAATCATATTGAACCGCTAGTAATGGGTTCGCATCTGTAGCAGTGATCTCTGGACTCATCAAGCGATAGTATGGGGCATCCCTTTTCTCTTCTTGAAAGTCATAAAATATTTGGATACAAGATGGCTGCTGTCGTGAGCTGTCACTCACTTTTAGGATACAAACTGGAATCTGTATCAAAGTTAATCCTACATTAAATGTTCTCATTGCTCTGTAGATTCTATCATGATGCAATTGACTTCATCAGACAATATGGTGCTGCTAGAAATGAATGTCATCTTCCTCTAGTTAAATATTCTCTCAGACGTACAAATCGTGCGTCTGCTTATCGAAAACGATGGCTTCGTAAGAGTTCATAAGAAATGCTTTCTTTACCTTAGCATAAGAAATATGATTCTGCCACTCCTTGGCAATAAGAATAAACACTGGGGTAAAGCATACACGATAGGTCTAAACGACTATCACTTTCCCCATCAATCTTGAGATCACTTTTCCCGGCGACAAGCCGATACAGAAAACACGACAGCCCCCCATCATCAGGGCGAAGCCAGATCACACCTCTCTAGCCACACATCCGCTGAACAGCCTTTGACCTTTCTAGCGACAAAGAACATATAGTTCGACTTAGATATGTAAAGATATACAGATATAAGACAGACTCGTCCTACCTAGACAAACACTACACATAAATTCAGGCCATAGATATTCTGAAGCAAGAACAATCTATTTCTACCCAAACAAAGAATAAATCGTAGTAAAACTGGATTCGTCCGCGGAGTTCGATCTGAGACTCCTTTCAAGGGGAAGTAACTCAATATTGACCTTTCCTTAAGCAAAAAAGTTTCTATTTTGTTTACAAAATATTTGCGAACATAACAAGCATACAAATGTATAATATTGCAAGATATCAAAGACTGCACGTAACAAAAAGGCTCCAGTATGAAGAGAAGAAGCTGGTGGCAGAAAGAGAGGAAAGGAGACAAGCTATAGAAAGAGAAGAAAAAAGACAGACTGCAGAAAGGGAGGCAGAAGAAAAAAGATTGACTGCAGAAAGGGAGGCAGAAGAAAAAAGATTGACTGCAGAAAGGGAAGCAGCAAAGGAGGAGAAAAGATTACAGAGGGAGCACGAGTTACGACTAAGGGAGTTGGAATTTCAAGGCCATGTTCCTGAAAATGGTGCCAGTCCCTTTACCTCTGATGATACTGCTAGTCAGGGAGCCTCAACCTCAGCTATGAGTTTTCATTTAGACGATTTTGTTGAGAAAGACGATGACATAGAGAGTTACCTAAATGGATATGAATTTTTAGCTACCACGTATGGGTTAGAGAGAGAAAGGTGGAGCTTAAAGTTATCACAAGGGCTTCGGGGTAAAGCTTATGACGTTTTTGCCAAGATGAGCAGAGATGACCAAGACAATTATGACATGTTAAAGCAGATTCTGTTGCTAAGATATGAAAAGAATGGAGAATTTTATAGAAAAAAGTTCAGGAATGCTAAACTACTGTCAGGTGAGACATATCACCAGTTCTCTGCACGGTTAGAGACATACTTGGAGAAATGGACGGCTCTGGGGAAAACCCAAGATCTTAAGGAAATGATCCTTATAGAGCAGCTAAGAGAGTCCATGGCTCCAGACCTGAGAAAGTTTCTCATGGAACAAGGTGCAGAGAGGCTGGGTGAGTTACTAAATGTTGCTGAAAGATATCAGGCAGCTCAAGCAGAGGTAACAGGTAATAAAAAGAAACAGGTAGAAAATTTTAAGGCACCACAAAACTTTAATAAATTTGATCATAGAGATCAGAACAAAGGTAAGCACCAGTTTGATAGGCCACGGTATGATAATAAAAATAAAACCCCACAATTCGATGTAAGGAAATTTGATGAAAGAAAATCTTTCAACCAAGGAAAGAGGTGGTGTAACAATTGTCGGATGGACAATCATGATACTGACGGTTGTAGAAGGAAACCTGTGCATATGGCCACCCTTCAGGTCAGGTCGACCTCTAGAAAGGAGGAGGATATTCTGATAGATACCACTCCAGATGAGATGAGGAAGGCGCAGGCTGGGGATAAGACCCTCAAGCCTTGTTTTAGGAAATTGTCCAATTGTCATACACCTCCAGGAAAAGGAGACTTCTATATGAAGAACAAACTGATATACAGGAAGGCCGGAACTAGATCCAATGGTCAGGGACAGCTGGTACTTTCTAAAAAGTATAAGGCAGAGTTAATAAGGAGCTTACATGTGAAAAAAGATGGCGACCATGAGAAGATAGGTCATCATCATCATCTCAGCCCGTAACCCGTCATGGGTCGTAGGGGTGCCATGGTGGAAGCATCAGCAGACAGGGTCCTCCACTGCTCTCTATCCTCAGCAATGCGTACAAGTGTGGAAAAACCGTGTCCTGCCCATTCTTTGATGTTATCAGCCCAGGATTTTCTTTGCCTTCCTCTTCTCCGTTTACCTTCGACTGTCCCCTGAAGGATCGTTTTCGAAAGGGAGTCATGACGAGTTACATGCCCAAACCAGGCAAGCTTTCGATGTTTCACTATTGACAAAAGTGGTTCTTGGTGGCCTGCATAGGTGTTTATCTTCTCTCTAACATAGACATTTGTTTTGTGCTCTTTATAGCAAATGCGCAAAATTCTTCTATAACATTTATGCTCGAAAGCCTGAATCCTTCGCTCCGTATCTGCAGTGAGTGTCCAGCTCTCACACCCATACAAGAGAATAGATAATACAAGTGATTTGTATAATTTGATCTTCACAGGAAAACTGATGTTACTTTTCCAGATCACATTCAACTTTGTCATGGCAGCTGAGGCCATCTCAAGTCTTGTCTTGATTTCTTTACTTGATCTTCCATCACTACATATAGTGGACCCGAGATATTTAAAGGTGTTAACTTCTTCTAACGTTTGCCCATTTAACGTAATGTTGGTCGGAACATGTTTCTTATGGCTATTCACCAATATCTTGCTTTTTTCTATATTAATTTCCATCCCATACGTTCTTGTTACTTTCTCCAGTCTAGAAGATAGGTACCATCATCCAAAAGGTGGCTCACTATTATTATTGGCCCAAGGCAAGGTGGGACATTGAGAATTTTGTAGAAAGGTGTGGCATATTACATGAGGGAACACCCACAAGTGGGAACAGTGATCAGGACCTAGACACGCCACGGAGCAAACTTAGGCCTGACACTGAAAAGAAAGAAAAAATTTAATAAAATGGTCAGAGGCGAATGGCAACCCCCTTTTCACAGACAGTGTTCACTCGACTGTTTTACAATGGCCACGATGCAACGAGTGCAAAGAGATGTCTTACCCCAGGATAAGCCGAAAATCCCTCGATCGGACTTAAGTGAACTGGAGGAAGAAAAAAGAGAGCCAAGATCTCTCATAAAGAATTTTAAGTGGGGAGAGAGCCCCAAGAAAAAATTGGTAGCGGTCGTTTTGTTAATGATGATTCTGGGAAGAAAAATCATCACTACAGTGCTTCTAGTGGAAGAGACCATACCGGTGCATGGAAAAATAGGTCAACAAGATTAAAGGTCCATATGGAGACTGTTAAGAACGTGGACTGATGAAAAGGCAGAGGAAAATATTACATCATCATACCAATATGTGAATGAGCTGACCACTCGTTTAAAAACTGGCTGGAAACTTGCGAATGAAAATTTGAGACAAGATAGGAAAAAACATGCTGCCTATTACAACAAGAAAGCTAAAGACAGAGATTTGGCTGTGGGAGAGAAGGTACTGCTTCTTCTACCCGGTAGCCAGAATAAGTTGCACATTGGATGGCAAGGTCCATATACAGTTCTAGAGAAGGTGTCTAGAACAAATTATAAGATAGATAAGAAGGGGAAAGAAAAAATCTATCATGTGAATCTCCTGAAGAAATATTTGGAAAGAGAAAATCAGGAAGAGACACATTTGCTGACCATGTCTATTGCCATGGAGATGAAAAAAGAACCACTTTCATCATTTGAATATCCATTACAACCCTTTGAGACAGCTGCACAGGTGAAAATCAGTAGACATTTAACTAAAAATCAGAAGGAGAGAGTGCAACAGGTTCTAGATGATCATACAGAGGTGTTAACGGACCGTCCGGGACATACAAACTTATTGGAATATGATATGAAACTTATAGACCCAACACCTGTATGTATGAAAGCATATTCGATTCCTTTCGCTAAGGAGAAAGCTTTGAAGGAAGAGATAGACTATCTGTTAAAGGAAGGAATTATTTCACACAGCGAATCTTCGTATAGTTCCAGTGTGGTGCTCTTGAGAAAACCCTCTGGAGAACATAGACTCTGTATAGATTACAGGAGACTGAATGCTATCACAGAAGGTCAGGTGGATCCATTGCCGGATACAAATCAGCTGTTTGCCAGGCTGAATAAAGCTAAATATTTCTCAAAGGTGGATCTGAGCAAAGGCTACTATCAGATTCCAGTAACGCCTGAGGTTAGACCTTATCTAGCTTTTAGTACCTCAGAGGGACACTATGAATTTTAAAGATTGCCATTTGGATTGAAAAATGCGCCCAGTGTCTTCTCTAGAATGATGAGAAAATTGTTGGATCCTCTGAATAATCCATGTATAACAAACTTCATGGATGATATCCTTATAGCAACAGAAACATTTGAGGAACACATTAACTCTCTGAACATGTTGTTTGATCGACTTAAAGAAGCGAATTTGACAGCCCGACCAACCAAATGTTGCATTGGATGTAAAGAATTAGAATTCTTAGGACACACAGTCCATCAGGGAAACATGACTCCTGACCCCAAGAACTTGGAGAAACTAAGAAAAGCCCCGAGGCCACAAACAAAGAAAGACGTGAGATCTTTTGTCTCATTATGTGGTTTCTACCAAAAGTATATCAAAAACTTTAATTCCATATTTGCACCGTTAACTGATTTGACACGCAAGGGAAATCCAGATCGAATTACCTGGACAGCACAGTGTGAATTAGCATACCAAGAATTGAAGGAAAAGCTCACCAGCAAACCTATTTTGAAATTACCTGACTTAAGTCAAGAATTCATTGTGAGAACGGATGCCAGTAATATCGGTTTGGGTGCCACCCTGTTACAGAAGTCAGATTCACTGGATGGTGAATTAACCCCAGTGGCATATGCTAGTCGTAAATTGAATAAAGCTGAAAAAAATTATTCAACTAGTGAAAAAGAATGTCTTGCTGTAATATGGGCGATCAAGAAATTCAATATTTACCTGTATGGGAAGGCATTCAAGTTACAAACGGATCACAAACCCCTGGCTTTCTAGCACAAGCTAGACATGAAAATTCTTGGTTACTCCGCTGGTCATTGCTTCTACAGCCATTTCAGTTCAGCATAGAATATATTTCTGGAAAAACTAACCTAGGTGCTGATTTTCTAAGCCGCCATCCGTGTGATGAGAATCAAAGTAATCACCAGGCATAGATAGAAATTTATCTATGTGTATATAGAATTAGAGACTGACATATAATGTCTGTTTTAAGTGGGGAGAATTTGTGGTGAAAAATTCTAAATACCCATATATAAATTAGAACATAAATGTAAAGCCGAACGAAATAATACAATAGAAAGAAGAATGGTGAAAGATCAGTGCTTTCCCAATAGCGCTTCCGTTTTATAACGCCATAATGGCTGAACAAGAGATCCCCTTTTTCTACTTCGTCTGCAAAAAGGTAACGTTTCCACGTGTGATAGCAAAAGCCTACACGCGTTTCTAAAAATAAAACTGGTACTGTATTTCTTAGACGACCTTGATAGGCACACTGCATAATGACCTAGATACAAATACTACATTAATGAAATTATACACACAAAGTTGACCTAAAAAGGATAGACGGAGCGAAGCAATAATACTACGTCGTCTCGCGATTAAAAAGTGAACGCCAATCACACGCGAAACGCATGAAGGCCTGATTTTTTCAAATAAACAGTGATAAAAAACACTAACGAGGTTAGGTTTTGAAAACAGGTTTAAAGTCTTATTGGGAAACCTGACATTCTACTGTTTTATGTCTAAGCTCCTGACATTAGTCTGACAGTACAGAAGACATCCCCTAGTATGGAAGTGAACAGGTGGTAACAGCAAAGTCACGACTATCATAGAAAAATACATATTTTGAACGAAGCCACTTAGCCCCATTAAACTTATATATTCTTGTACCTTACGACTTGCTGACAAAGAATATGTTATGTGTTACGCAAATAGTCTATTAATTAACAAATTATAGCCAAAATACTATAGTGGGGTTGACTGACAGCACAAGATCATATCTGCTTATTTTTTTTTATGGCATGTTTGGAAAACACTGCTTTGGGGGATATGAGGCCGACAAGTTAGATACGATTTGATTGGCTGTGGTAAAATGTAAGGCGAAACCTTATTGGTCTAACTGCAAATACAAATATTGTTGTTAATGGCAACGTATAGGATGGATAGTTTTTTTCAATGGCTCATGTAAACATGGCCTGATTGGTTAGAACGTTAGATATGGTCAAATAGAAGCGTCAGTTCACTGCCATTTTTGAAAATAAATTATGTGAAAATCAAGTACGTTGAGAGCAGGCTAAGAATTTTCTAATAAAAGAAAAGCCTGGACAAAGGCAGATCAAAATTGTGCCAGAATTCTTCGCCAGTCAAAGTTACTTGTTTAATATTTCCTTGAATTGTGGTAAGCTAGACATATTTAATATATTTTATATGAAAATTGAATGTGAAATGATAAATTATGTCTGTATGTGTGTGGTTCAATAGCAAACATGAGGCAAAGCCTAGATATTGCTCCACCTTGTAAAGATTGTCAGAGAGGAGTATAACTGCCTATACAGATAGATATATTGGATTGCCATAAGTAACATGACACCTATCCTATTGTATAGAAGGGATTAACGCTGGAATTGCAGAGGCGTTGTAACCATTAGGGAGAGGAATACTGGTGTATATTGTCACATGAAAAGCTAGCAGTTGGCCTACAGCTCTGAACTTTATGTTTGTACTGTCTTGTACGTCAGTGTGGAAATATATTATATATTAGTTATGAAGAAGGAGGCACAACCTTCTTATTTCAGGGACCGTGGTACTGATGTTACTATAGCAGCACATGGTCTGAGCCTTGCTTGATCCAGAACTCTGGCAGCAGACTCCTTGCCCAAGATATCGGCCATTGTGGTTTTTTTTAGCAACCTGAGAAGCAAGCGAGCAGAGGATACAGTTTTCCTGCAGCCGCTATATGAGCTAAGAATGTTTCAGCACGAGCAGCTCACCCTTGTATAACCCACCTCAATTGACTTACATAATTAGTTCAAGAGGGACAGTAATTGTTTTAAAAAGTAAAATAATTTGTGAATCCTTTAATATTATTTCCACCAGTAACAAACACATGAAGTCGTGATGACAACCAACAACCTAGCTCAAACAGCCAGTATTGCCTCATAATACTACCTCACAACATTACACTCATATTATAATAATATTATATGTCGGGACAAAGATCCTTTGTATGACATTTTGTACATAAACATTGTGTTTACATTTGATTGAGATTCCTGATTCACTGTGTAGTAGGATCAGGATATCTATTTATTAAAAAAAATTCAATACATTTGTTAAAATTTAACCCTTGACTTAATAAGATAATCTTTAGAGTGTTAGTTGTTTGTGACTGTCATATTGTTGTCAATTTGTTGAGGATCTTAACTTAGATGTTTATCTGTCTGTTGGTTGTTGTGAATTACACTACATCACTATCATAACCCTAGACATTGAACGTAGTCATCACAAAATTCAAGAATAAGTCTGATTGAGGTCTAAATGTGGTAGCAAGTAAGGTCATCTGTAACACACCAAACTTATTAGATACAGATACCTTCACAGCTGATCTCAGTCAGTACACTAAATCCCCTATAACTATATTTACTTAATCCCAACTTACCACACACTCCGACCCCATGAAACCCTGGGAATGATAATAGTTGGCGTAATAAGTGTTGTGCAAGGGGTGGTCCGCCCCGGGTGACAACCAGGAGAGGGGTGCCATCGAACACTATTATAATAGGACTTACTATTGACAATATACTTGCAAGTGTGGGTTCTTTATTGGGAAGGGCTGTCAAAGATAGGATCCGCCCCCGGGTTCCAAATACTTTAATTACGCCCCTGGATAAGAGAAATACTTACTTACTTGGTCGTTCTCCTTCTACCGTCAGGTGTAGAGGTTTGGAAGAGAGAGCGCCATACTATTCTATCGGCTGTCTTCCTCCTGGCCTGGTTCCATTCTAGTCCTCGGTCCTTCTAAAATTGTCTAATGTTGTCCTCCCAGCGGACTCTGGGTCGTCCTGGGGGTCTGGATCCTTGGCTCTTTGTTTCCCATGCTTGTCGTGGTAGCCGATCTTCTCCCATTCTGAAGACATGGCCAAACCATCTTAGTTGGGACTGTTCTACTTGGGTCTGCAGGGGGTGGGATTTTAGGCCTTGACGTATCGTCTGGTTGCGGACCATGTCTCTTCTTGTTACTTCAACCACCTTCCTCAGATACCTCATTTCTGAGGTTTGGATCTGGCTTTTGTGGGTTGTGGTCATTGCCCATGACTCGCATCCATATGTCAAGACTGGGACATAGGTGGAGCGGTATACATCCATCTTCGTTTTCTTACTGTAGTGGATTTGATGGTACTGTATGGTTGTGATATTACCTAGTGTGATGCATGAGGTCAGCTGTGAAGGCTCCTGAGGTAAATGTAGCTGTGAATTTACAGAAGGCCCTTCTTGCTACCACTTACGACCTCACACATATCTTTTTTACTAATGAATGTGGCTACGTTAAAAACCTAGGGTACTGATATGGAATGTGTTGTGGTAGATTACACACACACACACACACACACACACACACACACACACACACACACACACACACACACAGATATTTAATAAGTCTAATAATATTAATAAAAATTTATAACACACTGAACTAACTCAAGCTGTGTAAAATTTTGATATTAAATTTTCTTTAAGTTTATTTGTTCTGAACCAAGGTTTTATTTTGGTCAGAACATATGAAAGGTTTTGAAATTATGAATGAAATGCATGAATATATGGCATAATAAATGAAAGGTGTGTACATATGTATTTTACAAGACTAGTTAATATTACTACTGTTTATATTTGTAATTTCTCTGGGAGAACGATTAATGGATGTGCTGTTGGGGTGACTTCATCACTCCCAGTCTATGACTACCAAACATTGTCCATTTTCTGATGGGAGGAATACAAGTTTATTTCCCAACATGGTATGTTCTAGTTGATGGGAATATAGTTGGTGTTAGTTATTAAATAAGTTGGTGAATGTCCAGCAGGCCAGACGCTCACGTATCTTTGACTGAGTAGTTCTGGTGCTGGAATCTGGTGGCCCCACCTCTCCGTGCTTGGGGGCAATCTAAGGCTGCTCTGCCAAAATACTCGACTGCACGGGTCCACACTTGTATTTTTCAACAAAGCATTTGACACCACTTTGGTGCCAAATAAAAAACTCACAGTTCTGAAATAAAAGTATTGGGTCATGTGTCAGAACTCTACCTCCTGAGCCACTTCTACACTCAACACTACACAACAACACCACATAGACGGGGTCAGATCTCTCTGACCATACAGCACATCTTATTAAGTTGGTTTCACATAGTATAAGTTCCCCAAGACTACATATTCTGAAATATGTTCATTAGCTTCCTGCCATTGAATAGGATAGGTGATATGTTCCACTGATCTCAACACTTGATCCGCCCTTCTTAATCCTTGTTGGCGTTTATGTATTTTGTTTGTCTCTAGACCCTGAACTGGGGCTGGGGATCTAGAGCTAATCCTTACTTGTTGTAAGGGATAGATTATGATATGGCAGTATCAATTCACTCGAAACATTAAACAATATTAAAATATACAAAGAAATACTTTCAGTCTTACCAGAATTATGAATAGAGAACACAGTTATATGCTAGCAAAACTCAGCTGAGCTGCTGGCTCTAGTATGGCGTCCCTCTAAATATTGCAATTAGCTTCTGGGAATTACACCACTGAAGAATTACTGTGTCTACTACTGGACAATTTATGATGAATGGCAAAAATGCGCGTCTGAGCGCCGATAATATGTTTATCTGTGGCCAATCACCGCCTTTCCCCCTTTTCAAATTTCAAACCTCCTACCAAAAGTCAATTCAGTCATACCTCAGTCAAGTATGTATTATTGTCTGTTGGTCCGTCTGTCTCTACTTGCGCTTTTTACAAAAACACACTTGTTTATACATGCATTTCCTACACGAACCTGCCTCTAGAGTTATTTTTAGCCACAACCTTCCACTAATTCCCCTTCTCTTTCATTCTAACTAGATTTTAGCACTTGAGTCTCAAGGCCGCAATTTTTTGAAAATTAGTGACATTTTTTCTTCAATGCAGTCGCTCGCTGATATGAACAACACAGTCTTTTGTCAATATCTTCATTATTATCTATCCGTCTGTATAAATGAAAGCATATTATTTCTCTGCTCAAGATGGGCCATCAGGCCAGCTAGGTTTTATATTCCTAACATTATTATTAAGAAAAAGTTACTTTTCAAGGTTAGTTGTTTTTTTGAAATATATTCGAGCATCTTCTGTAATGCATTTGCCGCTGAATTCAAATAAAAGGACTAAGTATCGCAAAAGCGTCCACGAAATGACTGTTGCGTATAATAGCTAAGGTCCCTTTTGTCAATTTCTTTACCTTGTGTCAACTTGGGGACGTGAAATTTTTTCCTTTCCCCACCAATTGCGTCTTTTTAGCCTTGCTAGTTTCAAGCACGTGTTCAGTCATATTTTTCTTTTTGATCTCCGTTCTCATCCCGTCTACAAAGGTAAACGTTTTGCCTTCACGTCTAACAAGTTAATTTCCATGGCGGGAGTGACCCGCGGCATGGGCGATCATGTCTTCTAGTATCTTACGCATTATTTTTTATCCCTACATTTTATCTTTGGAGATATTTTAACGTTGTATCACGGTTAATTTTATCACACTTACCAACCTCTCTCTTGCTGAGGAATCTTTGGTTTATGGCCTGAAAAAGTCTCCCAGCTGCTGCTTTTCGAGTGGCCAACTCTTCTCTGATGCCTCCCTTTCGGTCTATAATAGCTCCGAGGTATTTAAAGTGGTCGACCTGCTCCAGGACCTGTTCTCCCAGCTTAATCTGATGTACTCTTTCTTCTCGTGTTATCACCATGGATTTTGTTTTAGAGCTGCTTATGACCATCCCTCTCTTCTCCAGCTCTTCCTTCCAGACTTGCAGGTTGGATTGGGGATGTGCCTCTGATTTAGCAATCAGGACAACATCATCAGCAAATGCTAGCTCTGAAATACAGACCTGTCGCATCTTCCAGTATCCCACTGAATACTTTCTTGTTCTCTCCTTACATGTCTTGATGACATCGTCCATGAGGAGTATGAAAAGATAAGGTGACAAGAGAAATAATGAATGAGATCAAATGTAGATAGATAAAATGTTTTGGCCATTTAAAAAAAAAACACTTTCTTGAAAGCCATAATGGAAGGAAGAGGCAAACGTAACCTTGGAAGACATCGCTAGATAACATTGAGAGATGAACATGAAAGAGTCTATCAGAATGTACCATCAAGACAAGGCTTTCGATGTGAAGACGACAGCTGATTATGATGATCCCTAAAGCTATTAAAATGTAGTATTAAGAATTACTGTTTAAAGATTGAAAAATTAACGCTGAAAATCGGAAAATATAAAATCACTCCTTATTATCCACACCATCCATACTCGTTAACGTTTCGCTCTATAGAACTGCTTCCTAGCAACTTGCGAAAGTTACCGATATTTTCCGAGTCGTCACGAGGTCACTGGAATTCACCTTAGTGACGTCACCGCGAGCGTGGGGAAATTCTTGGCATTTCAACGCGGCCATTTTTGCAATTTTCTGTCTGCCGTCTGAGTTAAATTGATGCCTGTAGTTGGAACATTACTTTTATTCAACTTTCACATCTTTGGAGATCTTTCTCACATATTTAGGTAAGTGCCATTAACTTTAGCTGAATGCATTCGATTACTTGATAAAGTTTTACTTGTGAATTAACCTAGCTCGGCGCTGACCGTATTGTCGGCTTTAGTGTGTTGAACTTCGCTTCATGCCAAATTTATTAGTCATCGTGTTATCGCTGATGCTGCTATAGCAAGAGAGGAAGTGTCGGTGCGAAGGTTATTAAAGAAACTAAGAAAATTTTCAGAACACGAACTGTCTTTACGTAAAATCATGTTTCAAAAGTTAGTTCAGTGCGAAATGTTATTTGAAAGCTGATTAAATTTAAGTCAGTAGGCCTATATTTAACGGAGATGTTTGACCTACTTTTAAGTTTAGATGGAGTTAATTCAGGCTATGATATCTACTGTCGCATTTTGCGGTTATGTCCCTGTATGAACACTTATCTACCGCTACAGATATGTAATTAAATTATGTGTAGCCTATGTCCGTACACACGGGAGGAACTAGTGTGCTGGGTTCCTACAATAGATTAACTAGCCTACATTGGGAAGGTGAATGTCTGGTGATGTTCTTATAAAACGTATAACAAATGAAAGTCAATTAAATATTTAACTAAAAACCCCAGACCTTTACACCCCCTCCCCCTGTTTATTTTTGTTTGCATTTATTTGTTTGGTTTTGTTTTATCTCTTGTTTGTTTGTTATTTTTTTCTACATGCATGCCGAATTTGTAATTTTGATTGGTCAAGCGATGGGATGCCACTTTTATAGTATCGGCAGTTAGGCTAATCATATTATACTACTGGACAAAAGTTAAGGGCCGCCATTCAGTTTAGACAAGGTTTATGTATACAGGGTGTTTATAAAGTCGCTGTGCAGTGAATTTGAAAAATATTTGAGAAATTACGTCACGAATGATGCAAATTTACGTCATGATATTCTGTGTTCCAATGCTGTGTTCCACAATCCCGTGTGCAGCATTACACAACAAGCCCCAATTGAAAACCACATTTCTGGTGACGTAGTCTCGCCCGGGCGTAAATTTCACTGCACAGCGACTTTATAAACACCCTGTATAATTCTTCGTGAGCAGGGTCGATTTTCCAAATGTCCGGTAGCTTGAAATCTCTCAAGAAGTCTCTGAATGGTAGAGTGGGTCTTGCAACATGACGAACAGATTGACCATCCTGAATCCGTGCCATGGCTCGACCACGGTCTACAGTTCTGAGACTTCTCCTTGGTGGCATGGCAAATGCAGTGATCATTTCGACCACTTGTCATACTGATTTATTGCATACCAACGGTGAACACTCTTTACCGATGATCATTTTCCACGTGCATTCAAATTCAACTCACTTTTGAACTAGTGGGGCGTGTTGCAAAAATCATTATCAGATTTTTTAAAAAATGCAGTAGTGCAGAGTAATAAACTGTAGAAAATCCAATTTTATTATCTTTTCCACTTCATTGTTTTCAAGACCTGAAAGCATTTTTTTTGGTAGCAAATAATTGTCTCATGTTTTTTTTTCCCCAAATATATACAGGTCCATTTTTTGTCCACCTTGGCACTAATCATGGGTTATTTTTATTGTTTTGTTTTAATGTTGTCTTTCATTTATATTACATTCTCAGCGGCCTCTAGGGTGATAAGTGAAGATAGGCCTGCTCGCAATGTGCTAATAGTGTTCTACAAAACTATCTTCTTATCAGATGCAATACGTTGCATGTCTGTTTTATATGTATTTCTTTTTTTTTTAACGAAAGATAAGACAAATTGCAGTTGATAACTGGCATCCACGTTTTTAAAAAGAAATAAGCAATAGAATGTATAAACAGTCATACAATTGATCAGTACCCTTTAACTCCCCAAGTAGCATAGGTCTTCAACAAACACATGTGAAGTCCTCCAGTCACGTGTCACCAGCTCAAGCTCTTTCTACGTTTTCCTCGTCATCCTCACCTCTGTTTCCAGTTCTCTTCTCCGTGTGTTTCTTGGTCTGCTTCTCGTAGCATTGGGGGACTTCCAGAACAGCTTTGTTGTGATGAGTTTCCCCCTGTCTACCCCCGTCCACCTTGTTTCGCACAGCCCCAGGACATCGGTCTTGTAGTGCCGCATTTCTGCTGCCACCTGTACCGTCTTCCCTTGTTCGTTCAATGTTCGAACATTTCTGGTGCCAAATCTGGAGGTTATCCGATCAGAAAGAAGGTTAGTCGGTAACAGAGACTGCTTTTGGCTTTCTCTCTGTTCCGTTATTTACCTCCCTGCCAGAGGACCTTCTCCTGTCGTGGTTGGCTGAGTTTTATTTTTCTTTGTTGACCTGCACATGTTTGTTGAAGTTTTTGTGGTTTAACATTTTTTTTAACAGGATGGGAGAAACCGGCCCCATGTCCAACTCTCCTTAGTCTCTTTTTACGAAAAGCTTGGTAGGGAACAGGGTTACTATTCTTTGCTCCCCTTTTTGGGTCCAGGTAACTCACGAGTGACCTATAAAGTGTCTATAAAGTAATTGTGCTACTTTAAACTTTAACAACTTTGTATCTACACGTGATAGAGCCACACTGTAAATGACATATTAAAAACATAATTTATCTAGTATGAGCACAACACAATTCAAATGTGTAGGCTTCAGTATAACACCCATCGCTCGTGACACATGGGAAGTTATCAAAGTTTAAAGTTGCACAAAGACTTTATAGACACCATGTGGTGTCTTTCTTTCTTTTGTGTGTGCGCGCGCGTTCGTTTGATAACAACAATAAAAGCCAATCCCTTAAACTGGATGAAACATTACAGATGTTAAATTTAGTTTCACACGTTACATCTTGACACCAAGTTACATTTTTTTTTTTTTCTTCTATAACCAGCGGCACTCGAGCTTTCCAGCTCTTTCGGCCCAATGACATGTCATTGCGAGGCTGGGGGGTCAGTGGACTTTCCTTCCAACCCGGTCAGGAGCTCTTCCAACCCGGTCAGGAGCTTCGCTCCTTCTCATCCACACGGGATTTATGTGCAGGAGCCGTTCAGGTTATTCAGTCAAATTTCCGGTCGTAAACATCTCTTCAAACGCCAACGGCCGGGTTTGAACCATGAACACCTGGTCGCCAGTACAACGTCGTAGCCATTACACCAGCGCGGCTCCCCTACATTTGTATGCTCGTTTGTTAAGTTTGTAACTGATCAGTACAGCCGGATATATCCATCTAGCTGGGGATATCAAAGTAGTTGTGGGTTGAGGAAACTTGGCATCCATGGTGGCTGCTGAGAAAGCAAACTGTCCACCCACCTGAAGGGTTGCCGGTTCCTCAGAAAATTTAGGACGTTCAACAGTGTAGTACGCATATTGCGTTACTGAATTTTATATTTCCAGAATTGCGGTGCATGCGAAGGTTTTTTTTTTTACAAGACAAAATATCCTTTTCAACCCTTGATGGGTTATAAATAGGATATTGTAGTAGTCATTTCTGTAGTCGGGTATTGATAGTGATGTTGTTGACTAGTTGACTACTATTCTTGGTACTGATTACGCGAATGTTATTTGAACAAGTGGCAATCAGGCAAAACGTAATACGAACAGTGGCACGTCAAAATAAGGCCTGTGCCAAATGAAGTACTCTGGAGCTCTTGAGTTAAATTGATACCGTTTATTGGACGATTACGTTGGACGAGACAAGACGTCTGACATTGACGTTTTGACACATTAATAAACATGATGAGATGTCAAAATATATTCTCACTGTTCAACTCAGATATTCCCATGGTAGTCTTATTAATTAACTTATGACTGGACATCCTAGTTAACGAAACAATGTTCATGAATGATTAGGCAGTTCGGATCATGAAATTAATCCTATAACGGTTGACCTCTCAAGGGCAGAGACAATTATTATAATCCATAGCATATAATATATCTCAAATATTTCATCTTTAAATGGCCTCGTAAATAAGAAATCTGGAACCTCTGAACATCATGGTTGAGGCAACACTGTGCATATAAATTTCTAAGTTCTGAACTTGACTGACCTCTCCTTATGTGCCGTAATCTGTAGGACGGCGAACAAATACTTTATCTTTGTATTTACGTTTATGTAATACAATTTCTTCAAAATAATAGGCTGGATTTCAATGACTTCGCTTATATATATTATCCATTTCAATACATCCAGATGAAGAGTCAACGATTCCCATGGAATGTACTGACTAGATGCAGTATGACGAACAGACGTCGTATACAAGTGACTTTACCAATCAATAACCCGCTATATGGGTTTTAAAAGAACAGACCCATGTCTGACTTTCATTCCAGTCTTCTCTCTCTGAGGTCACTACGTCATCCCGTGTTTAGCAACTACACGCCAAATACTAGCGCACAAATATGTGCACTTCCCTGCGCGATGAATTAAATTACAAATATATTCTTACCATATTAGTTGATGCGTACCCTCTTAACAGAAGTCAGACTCATGTCTACTTTACTACTGTTAAGGACCCAAAAAGGACGCAACAGATATATAATGTAGTTAATTCAGGATAATAATTTTGATTTTCGATATCAAAATATGGTATCATCTCCCCATTCCACTGAGCCCAAAAAACAAATCAAAAAATGTAAAATTGTGTGAATGTATGTGTGTGCGCGCTCCCCTTTCCAAAAAATAGTTTCTCACAGCTGCCATGTTGTTAACTAGCGGAGAAAGGTGAGAAAGCCCTATACCTATACCTTGTAGCGGTATGGCAGCTTGCGTACCCTGACAATCCCCAGAGCTATGCCAGTGGGAGTTTTACTCCTCGTAGGTTCAACCAAGCTGGACTGGTCTGTGTGGGTAGGGGTCAGACAAAAGCTGGTACCCTGGTCCTCCAGGTTGGGGGTTTTAGCATAGGGCTGACACCCCTGTCTATGTAAAAAAAATAATGAAGTTACGGAAACAACATCAAATGAACAAACTTTGCTGCGGGATGGACATTCGGAGTCTGTGGCTCGTATGACTGTCAGTGGTGAAAGCCGAAAGGAAGCCACTGACATGAAAACGGATGTCCTGACCGCAAAACAGGATACAAGAATAGGATTTTGGAATGTCAGGACAATGTACGAGACAGGTAAACTAAGACAGGTCACGGCAGAAATGAGAAACTATAGGTTACACATCCTGGGGATAAGTGAGAGCAGATGGACAGGGGCAGGAAAAGTTAAAACAGCAACAGGAGAAACAGTACTTTACTCTGGAAGAGAGGATGGACAGCACAGTGAAGGCGTAGCCATTATTCTACAGAAAGGGATAGAAAGGACATTACTGGAATGGAAACCCATCAACAACAGACTGATACGATTGAGATTGAGAGGGAGATTCACCAACACTACAATAATACAATGCTACGCACCAACGAATGATAGCGATGAGGAGGTCAAGGATGAATTCTATCAACAACTGCAGAAAGAAATGGAAGACACACCTAGATATGATCTTGTTATAGTAATGGGAGACCTCAATGCGAAAGTTGGTACACACAATACATACAATGAAAGAACAATGGGGAAATGCGGCAGCGGAACAGCAAACGAAAATGGGGATAAGCTAATAAGTTTCTGTAGCATTAACAACCTGGTCATTGGAGGAACACTTTTCCCACATAAGGAAATTCACAAGTTAACATGGGAATCACCAAATGGTCGGGACAGAAACCAGATAGACCACATCATGGTTAACGGTAGATGGAGACATGCATTACAAGATGTGAAGGTAAGAAGAGGCGCAGATGTGGGAAGTGATCACCATTTAGTAGTAGCAAAACTGAAAGTGAAACTAAGAAGGGCTGGACCAACTGTAACTACACAGAAAAGGTTTGACATCAGCAAATTGAAGGACCCCCTTACCAGAAAAGCTTTTGCGGCCGACATTAAGAAACGATATCAATTTGCCAAAAGCCAGGAAAAGACATTGACTGATGATATAGACCAGAATTTCAACACCATTTCAACAGTATATAAGGAAAGTAGCAAATCATGCTTAGGATTCCAGGAAAGGAAGAAGCAAGACTGGATAACACCAGAAACACTAAACACCATAAAGATGAGAAAAGAAATGAAAAGAAAGAAAACAGAAGCGAAGTCCCCCAGGTTAAAGCAACTATATAGCGAACAGTACAGCCAGCTGGACAGGGAAGTTAAACGCCAAACCCGAGCCAACAAAAGGAATTTCCTAGACGATCTTGCAAAACAGGCAGAAGAGGCAGCACTGAGAAATGAACAAAGCACAGTATACAAAATAACTAAATTCATCAGCGGAAAACAAGGTGCAAACAATATTACATTAGTAAGAGATAAGCAAGGAAATCTCATCAAGACAGCAGAAGGACAGGAAACAAGATGGGCAGAGCACTTCAGAGAAACTCTGAACAAGGAAATACCAGAGACACAATTGAATGTTCCTGAGGCTGAAAACGATCTAGATGTAAATACAGACATTCCACGAAAAGAAGAAATCATCACAGCAATCAAAGGGTTAAAGAACGGTAAAGCTCCGGGCCATGATAACTTAAATGCAGAGCTATTTAAGACAGACCCTGAGCTAGCAGCAGAACTATTAGAACCACTATTTGCACAAGTGTGGAAAACGGGGACAACACCATCAGAGTGGAACAAAGGAATAATTGTCAAATTGCCCAAAAAGGGAGATCTTGCAGACTGCAATAATTGGAGAGGAATCACTCTTCTCCCAGTTCCCAGCAAAATACTAGGCAGGATAATTATACAGAGAATTTCAAAGGCAGTAGACTACAAACTGAGGAAAGAACAAGCAGGATTTAGAAAGAACAGAAGATGTGTAGACCATATATTCACTCTCAGGAACATTATAGAGCAGTGCTCAGAATGGCAAAGACAGCTTTACATAAATTTTGTTGATTTTGAAAAGGCTTTTGACAGCATACATAGGGACAGTTTATGGAAAATACTGAGGGCTTATGGAATTCCAAGCTGCATAGTGGCAATCATAAAAAGCCTCTATGCCAACTTTACGTGTAGTGTTGGGCAGAGCAACCTAACCTTCGAGGTGAAGACAGGAGTACGACAAGGATGCCCCTTATCAACCACTCTTTTTTTAACAGTCATAGACTGGGTGATGCGCCAGACAACAGAGGGCAGTCCAAGAGGAATAAGATGGACTACATTTTCTACATTGGAAGATCTGGAATATGCAGATGACATTGCACTGCTGGCACATTCACATCAATACATCCAGGAAAAAAACGGATAGACTTAATAAATTTAGCCAGCAGGTGGGCTTGAACATCAATTTAAAGAAGTCTGAGGTCATGACGCTCAATGTGAGCAACCCTGAGCCCATATCAGTAAGGAATCAGCAATTGGTACAGACAGATACCTTCACATACCTAGGAAGCATAGTAACACCAGACGGTGGGGCAGGCAAAGACATCAACATCAGAATGAATAAGGCAAGAACAGCCTTCTTTAGCCTAAATAACATCTGGAAGTCCTCCCAATACAGCACAAGCACAAAATTAAGATTATACCAGAGCTGCGTGCTTTCTGTGCTTCTCTATAGTGCGGAATGCTGGAGAGTCACAGAGAAGGAAATGTCAAAATTGTCCTCTTTTCACACAACATGCTTAAGAAAAATTCACCGCATTTTTTGGCCGAATACCATCACCAACCAAGATCTGCTTACTCGTAGCAAGCAAGAGGACATGCACACCATCATAGCTGGCAGACGCTGGAGCTGGGTTGGTCATGTCCTCAGAAGAGACCCCGATGCCATCACAAGAACAGCTATGCTTTGGACCCCTGAAGGAAAGCGAAAGAGAGGCCGACCAAAAACAACTTGGCGGAGGACTGTGGAGGCTGAGATGCAAAGAATGAACCAGAGTTGGGGCACTGTACGAAGGATGGCCACCAACCGTGCAAAGTGGAATCAATTTGTTGTTGCCCTACAAGACGCCACTAGGCGTGATGGCCACTGACTGCTTTGACGGTCGGTGGTTAAGGATCGAAGAAGAAGAAGAAAGTTGTTGACTAGTTGACTACTATTCTTGGTACTGATTACGCGAATGTTATTTGAACAAGTGGCAATCAGGCAAAACGTAATACGAACAGTGGCACGTCAAAATAAGGCCTGTGCCAAATGAAGTACTCTGGAGCTCTTGAGTTAAATTGATACCGTTTATTGGACGATTACGTTGGACGAGACAAGACATCTGACATTGACGTTTTGACACATTAATAAACATGATGAGATGTCAAAATATATTCTCACTGTTCAACTCAGATATTCCCATGGTAGTCTTATTAATTAACTTATGACTGGACATCCTAGTTAACGAAACAATGTTCATGAATGATTAGGCAGTTCGGATCATGAAATTAATCCTATAACGGTTGACCTCTCAAGGGCAGAGACAATTATTATAATCCATAGCATATAATATATCTCAAATATTTCATCTTTAAATGGCCTCGTAAATAAGAAATCTGGAACCTCTGAACATCATGGTTGAGGCAACACTGTGCATATAAATTTCTAAGTTCTGAACTTGACTGACCTCTCCTTATGTGCCGTAATCTGTAGGACGGCGAACAAATACTTTATCTTTGTATTTACGTTTATGTAATACAATTTCTTCAAAATAATAGGCTGGATTTCAATGACTTCGCTTATATATATTATCCATTTCAATACATCCAGATGAAGGGTCAACGATTCCCATGGAATGTACTGACTAGATGCAGTATGACGAACAGACGTCGTATACAAGTGACTTTACCAATCAATAACCCGCTATATGGGTTTTAAAAGAACAGACCCATGTCTGACTTTCATTCCAGCCTTCTCTCTCTGAGGTCACTACGTCATCCCGTGTTTAGCAACTACACGCCAAATACTAGCGCACAAATATGTGCACTTCCCTGCGCGATGAATTAAATTACAAATATATTCTTACCATATTAGTTGATGCGTACCCTCTTAACAGAAGTCAGACTCAGGTCTACTTTACTACTGTTAAGGACCCAAAAAGGACGCAACAGATATATAATGTAGTTAATTCAGGATAATAATTTTGATTTTCGATATCAAAATATGGTATCATCTCCCCATTCCACTAAGCCCAAAAAACGTAAATCAAAAAATGTAAAATTGTGTGAATGTATGTGTGTGCGCGCTCCCCTTTCCAAAAAATAGTTTCTCACAGCTGCCATGTTGTTAACTAGCGGAGAAAGGTGAGAAAGCCCGGGGTGTCCGGAATGACACCCAATCCACCAATCATCTGCCATCATCAACATGCATTACAGTAACCCCTCCAGAGTTTCACATTTTCGTCACACCATCACTGATCCTTATTAATTAATGTGTTCGTGTTATATACTGTTTTACTATATTGTGCAATTCTTTAGGTCTGTCTATTCTCAACACTTGTTCTACAGTAAATGGAAGAATCGCACACCCGCAAATAATAAGCTTTTTTTTGTGCGCAATCAGTTATTTTAACTCAAATCATGGCTGTCATAGTAAAAATCAATCAATAATCAATAGTAAAAATTAGCGATAGCTTGCAGACTGTTTAAAAGTGTTCTTACTCAATTCATTAAGACTAGTTTCTTTGTAGAGAACATGACTTTATTTGCCACTGTGCTTGTAGACATAATGCCTGTAGATATATGTCGTAAATTTATTTTGAGAGAAAAGAGTCTTAGAAATAGTGGTCCGGATTAGAGTGAATAATGGTGGTGAAAAGCTCAGTGATAGAAAATGTAGAGAGTAAATGGTTGCTTCACAGAGTGCTGGAGGAGAGTAAAGACAGACTTATTTACGACAAATCGTTTCTCTCAATCTTCTCTTCAGACTCTCCTGGTCAAACAATTATTTGCCAGTTTTCCAGACACACATCTGCGCTCACACCGATTTAGTGCTTCAAAACACACAGACGCACGTGAATACAAACTATATTAAACAAATAGGGGAAATTTTGGGCTTTGGGTATTCCAACACAGTACTAAATAAGTTTATGTTGTTTATTAACGTTAAATCAATCACCACAATAATCATGTGTTTACATTAAAAAAATATCATAAGTACAGAAAATGCAAATAACAAGGTGGGAAGGGGTGAAGAAAATTGGTATCGACTAAGCCCTTCCCGCTTATTAGACAAAGATAAACCCAGTCCAAAGATAGATAGTTATCAGGAACATAGGTAAAGTAACCCAACAGTGAATTTAATTACTCTGAAAGAGGTGTTACAATATTAGGTATGGATGGTAGAAAGAAATCCTGTTATTCCCCAATTGTTCTTCCCTTTACTAAGCAAATGATAAGGGGGGTGTCTAAACAGAGTTAACAAATTATCCCACTTAAAGGAACAATGCAGGATATACAGAAAATGTATTACCAGGTAATGAAGGTTAACAAATGGTTTGCAAAAAAAGATTAAATTTCCTGTCATTCATGCACGCGCGTGAGGATCCACACTCATATACTCGCACACACTTACCGATTGCAGCATCAGACAATCCATAGAATTATATAAACAGCAATTACACTCTTGACATATGAAAAGGTCTGGTACTTCGATGTCCCGCCCCAGATGTAGCGAGGTTTGCTGATAGCAACTATTCCCACTTATCGCCGGACTTGAAGCCTAAGAGTTCTTGTGTTTTATTATATAAAAAGGAGTCTATGGGATGGCACTGACACAGTTCGACACAGGGGTGAAAATGAAGTGGTCTCTTTAATTTTTCCGCTAGTGGTAAAATTCCTTCAATGCGTGATGATAGTAACTGACCGTGATGATAGTAACTGACCCGTGAGTTTTATTAAATCCAGTGAGGAAAAACTAGGCTCAGTCACAGTCAGGTAAATCGGTACTCTCTCACAGGAGGGCAGTAAATAAAATATCGCTACTGGCACTGTTCATCTTCCAGGTTATCTCACAGATTGAAATTTAATTTGATGGTTTATTTAAATTGTTCTTTGGTGTGCTTTCTTTCAAGTAATTATGATAGCTAGGTCGCATCGTACCGCCACAAGATTATATTTAAAAAATGTTTCATCAATATATCTGGAAGTTAAGAACCGAGTCCGAAAAGACTCTGTATGATTTCTTTATTGCTGGGATTGCAAAGGTTACGATCACTCGTTTTGCACAGAAATAGAATTCACTGCAAATATATATATAAAATCCAGGTGAAAATCTAGCAAGATTTCAAATATAGCTAGTGCTTCTGTAGAGGTCTGGCCAACGAGTGATGAAGTGTATTTCTTCATGGTCTGTATATATCTATCTCGAATGCAAGATGAGTGGGACGTGTTAAAATTTGACACCTTTTTAGATCTCAGGAGACTTTTGGGGTTCTGACCGCCAGACTAAAGAGAGATGCCGCCCCTGGACTTCCATGTCTCCGTTCGCTGCTTCCGCGTCGGCTTTCCCGTTCGCTCCCACTGCGATCGGTTCTGTGTTTAACACCGAGATGCGAGATACCGGCAGGAAACTTGCGTCGCTCGTTTCAGGGACCACTACTGCCTTTGATAGCGCCGATAGTCTTTCCTGAGATCCCCCAGCCTGTCTTTGATCGTGGTCGCTACTATCTGTTTGATTCTGGCACCGCCCCCACTGGGCCAAGTTAATGAAAATACTGCATATGATTGCTCAAGAGATGTCCATGGGCGTGATTTAGCTTCTCCTTAAATCAATGCGATGACCAGAATGTACGGTAGATAAACTGTCCACATATTAATCAGCCAACGTGTTGACCATATGCGTGGAACGGTTGCATAGCTAATGAGTCCAGGCGAAAAGAAAAATCCCGTTTGACGAAAAGTTACAATATTCGGGGGCACTGATGTTATCCAAAGGGGTCGTTTCAAAGGGTCGTACTATATCATCCACCACTTCAGGGTCATTCAGGGTCAGCTGAGTTCGTCTGTCACAATATAACATGTTAGTATATTCATTACAAACGAATTGTCGTGAAAGTATTTCCATAAAGCATACAGAAAGCTTTATATTCCTTGTTTGCCGCTAGAAAGTCTACCGTATGTACAAGCCAACATACAAGTAGAAATTATTGTGGTGGCATCATTCCTTAATGTAAAACAAAACATGCATTGGCTGGCAACCTCATCATGTACAAGAGATGACTACAGAAACCATTACTGCAGAAGCACAATCTTGCTTTTTCTGTAGACTTTCTTCAGTTATCACAGCTATTTTCATCATTTTGCTGAACTTGACATTCTTACTCGCACATCACCTCGTTTGTCTTTCATGCTATTTTCAGCATCGTAGCATTGGCCTCATCGGTCTGGAAATTATTGTAGTCATCAGATCTAAAGGTCTTTTATGTTTGGACATGCGCCCTAATATAACCGACTATGTTGAACGGGACGCGCCTCGGTAAAACGAGGCAAAATGTTTTTGATCCAGAAAATATTTGGAAACTTCAAAATTCTTTCACAAGATCCGTCAGTTATGTCTTTCGTATTCACAAAACATTAAAAGATAATTCTTTTATTATTACCCCATGCACGCTGTCAGATCAGGGTATCTGGCAGGCAGGCCGGCTTTACCCGTAGGCGCCTAGGGCGGCAAACTTTGACGGGCACCAAAGTCGAGTGAAGTAAAAAAAAAAAAAAAAATGGTATACAGTATACAGGAAAAAAATCGTAATTCCAAAGGGAAAAAATTAAATTCTGTGGCCCCTCTACACCATTGTAATAACCATATGTACATATATTTGTATTAGCATGTTTATGTGCATGTTTCTTCTTCGTGTTCGTCGTTCGCTGTTTTTGAGTGGAAAATACGTTGTGTCGTAGCGTAGTTTACCGCTGGGCTGCGATATCTGCACCTTTTGGTCCGGCACATCCGATTTCAGGAAGCAGTTTTTTTTTTTCGTGTTTGCTTTCCTTAACCCTTGACTATCCCCAGCCTACCTGCAAGGCAGCAGGTGGTTTAAAATCCGAGATTTCCTTCTCCTAGATCAACTGCCATCCAAGGCTTACGGGCTTCATCGACCCGGAATTTAACCCATGCATGGGGTTTGGGTTGGTTCTGGTCCACTCGTCGGTGGTATTGCGCCAGCACCTTAAGGGGTCCCAAACTACCCCCTACCCGGTTATACCGTCGGGCACTCGATCTCCCCATAGCAAACTCTGGGAGAACAGGGTCACTGCGTTAAGGTGTTGCTGTGGACACGTTTGTGCTGGAGAAACCATATGCTAGAAGCTTACTGTTATGTTACCGTAAGAAGTAGAACTAGACTGAATATGTAACAAATCAATTTAATTTAAAATCAAATGGTTTCTAAAATAAGAAATTCAGCTTGACTGGCTGAGAGTCATCAGAAGAAGCGAAGACTGTTGACCATTTATGTCCACTGCGCACGCACTAGTGTCAACATCCGGGTGTAGTTATGGGACTATTTGAACGTAATCGTTCAGTATGAAAACATTACACTACACTTAACACGAACAAATGTTAATATATAGTGGCTGGGAATGTGAAGGTCTGATGCTGTTCTTACAATGCATATGACTTTTAAAGATGAAAGTCAATTAAATATCTGTTAAAGTCAGTTATATAACTGGAACCACCAGGCCTTTACACCCCTCCACTTTAATATTATTCTTGTTCAGAGTTTCTTCTTGATTTTGTTTTTTGTTTATTTATTTATATTTTATTTATTTAACGTATAAGCACAATTGTGATTGTCCCTATTTACAATGATTTGACAAGTGTGATGCCACTTTCTCATATCGGCAGTTGTTCATATTATTTGAAATTGAAAACAATATATATATCCTAATTATAACCCATCAGAGGTTGAACGGGATATTTTTCTTCATTAATTTAAAAAAAACAAAACAATTACTGTCAGAGCAAGACAGTAAGCTTATGCGGCAATCACTGCACCTAAATGTGAAAGCTTGTTTGTTCACATCAGCATACATTAATGTAGGCAGGACGTGGGGGCCCAGATCCTACACAGACCCCATTGTGGTAAAGTGGGATGTTATAAATATTTATAGGGGACTTAGTGTACTGACTGAGATCAGCTGTGAAGGTATCTGTATCTAATAGGTGTAGTGTTTTACAGATAACCTTACTTGCTACCACATTATGCCTCAGTCAGAATTATTCTGGAATATTGTGATGACTACGTTAAATGTCTAGGGTATGTATATGATGAAGTGTAAGTCACAACAACAACAGACAGATAAACAATTTAATTTATTCCACCACACTTGACAACACTGTGACACTCACACACATGTAACATTCTATAAGACTATCTTAAATGAGTCACTGGTAAATTTTCAAATATCAATATGTATTAAGTACCTTCATTAATATATATGTCCTGATTCAACTACAAAGTGAACCAGGAATCACAATCAATTTTTATTACAATTTATATGTACAGGATTTATCAATATGAATCTTGTAGTGACATATTTTATTAATATTATCTTATATGTGTCAGTTGTGTAGTAGTAATATGAGGTAATACTGGTTTTGTTTTTTCAAGCTATGTTGTTATTTGTCATCATGACTTCAAGTGTTTGTTTATTTTGTAAGTAGTATGGGGAAAAGTTCACAGTCCCTATCAATTTAAACACTGTATTTTCCCTCTGGTTTATTATAAAGTCAGATTTTGAGGGGGGGCATAATGTTGAGCTCCACTGGCCACATAGGCTTATCTTTCGTGATGGCGGCAGGATAGGACTCCTCTGCTCGATAGCCTCCCTGTGTTCTGGAGACACCTCACTGGTCACTATCTTGACCCAGGAGTATGCTGTCAGCCTCTAGGTTCAGCAAAGCTCAGACCAGGTGCTGCTCAATAACTTTAGGACCACGGTCCCTGAAACAAGAAGGTTGTACCTCCTACTTCATAACTAGTTTATAATCCATTTACAGACTGAACACAATACATAACAAACACTGAGTTCAGAGCGGTAGGCCAACTGTCAGCTTCATCTGAAATAATTTACACCAGTATACTCCTCCCTAATGGTTACTACGCCTCTGCAATTCCAGCATTATTTCTTTCTAGTCAATAAAATAGGTGTCAGTGTACTGTTTGGCAATTCCATGTAGTTTTACTTTCCTCCGACACCTTCTGTTCAGGTTGGAGCACTATATAGGCTTTACCTCATGTTCGCTACTGAACCACACATATATACAGACATAAATTATCAATTTACATTCAATTTTCATTAAAAAGATATCAAATATTTCAAGCTTACCACAATTCATGGAAATAATACAGAATTACGTTGACTGGCAATGAATATAGCACAATTTCGATCTGCCGATGTCCCAGGCTTTTATTTAGAAAAATATGCACTGGTGCTCAACGCACTGGTTCTGTAGTAAGTTTATTTGAACATGTGGTGGTGACCTGACGCCTCTGATTGACTATATTCGCGGGTCTAACCAATCGTGCCATGTTTACCCAATCATTTGAAAAAAAGTACTCCTACTCCCGTTTCCCCTGACAACCAAAGATAGTATTTATAGCCCGACTAATCGTGTTTAGCGTTACATTTATTGTGCTCCAATCAAATCGGATTTAACATGGAGACCCATTTCCCGTACAATGGTGGTGTGAAAATCTGCCACTGAGCGATTCTGATTTTGGTGTTGTCTGACATCCCTCACTATTTCTTTTGGCTATAATTTGGTAATTCCTAGACTATTTGCGTAACGTTTAACATATTCTTTGTCAGCAAGTCCTAAGGAACCCAAATATACAAATTTAAAGGAGCTAAGTGGCTGCGTTCAAAATATGCACTTTCTTCTACCTCCTGTTTACTTCGAATACGATGTGGTGTCTGGATACTGTAATGTTTTCAAACGTAAACCAGTATAATGTCATATTTCCTAATAAGAATTTTCAGGTTTTTTTAAAAACTAACTCTCGTATGGGTAGTGTTTTTTTATCACTGTCGATTTGAAAAAAGCTAGTGCATGTGGCCTTACACGCGTGATGGTAGTAATTGTGTATCGCGAGACTGTGTTAGTATTGCCTGCGTTCCGGCTTTCAGCCTCTCCCTTTCTTTCTATCTTTAGTCCATCTGTCTTTCGTTTTTTGGTAACGTAGTGTATAAAATGACATGAATGGAATTTTAAATCTAGGTCAGATTGCGTATCTCAAGGTTTTTCTTAGAAATGGAGTACACATTTTATTGTGTTGGGGAAACGCGTGTATGCTGCAGAAGGCTTTTACTATCAACGTGAAACGTTACAATTTGCAGACGAAGTAGAAAACAAGGGGGATTTCGAGTACAATCATTGTGACAGTAATGTTCTTTACCATTCTTCTTTCCTTTTATTGAATTTATGTGTTAGGCTTTACATTTACCTGATAATTTATGTATGTGGATTAGAATTTCTCACGACAAATCCTCCCCACTTAAAACAGACGTTATATGTCAGTCTATAATTCTATATACACATAGAGAAATTTATTATTTTTCCTGGAGTTTAGGGTGATTCTCATCACACGGATGGCGGCTTAAAAAATCCGCTCCCAGATTTGTTTTTCCACTTATATACTCTATGCTAAACTCAAATGGCTGCATCAATAAGGACCAACGGAGTAATCTAGAATTCTCATGTCTAGCCTGTGCTAGAAACGATAAAGGTTTGTGATCCGTTTGCAACTTAAATGCCTTCCCATACAGATAAATATTGAATTTCTTTATCGCCCATATTACTGCAAGACATTCTTTTTCGCTAGTTGAGTAATTGGTTTCAGCTTTATTCAACTTTCTGCTAGCATATGCCACTGAGCTTAATTCCCCATCCAATGCATCTGATTTCTGTAGCAGAGTCGCACCTAACCCAATATTACTGGCATCCGTCCTTACTATGAATTCTTGACTTAAGTCAGGTAATTTCAAAATAGGTTTACTTGTGAGCTTTTCCTTCAATTCTTGGTAAGCCATTTCACATTGTGGTGTCCATGTAATTCGATCTGGATGTCCTTTACGTGTCAAATCAGTTAACGGTGCACATAGGGAATTAAAATTTTTGATTTACTTCTGGTAGAAACCACATAATGAGACAAAGGATCTCACGTCTTTCTTGGTTTGTGGTCTCGGGGCTTTCTTTAGTTTCTCTAAATTCTTTGGGTCAGGGGTCATGTTTCCCTGATAAACTGTGTGTCCCAAGAATTCTAATTCTTTACATCCAACGCAACATTTGGTTGGTCGGGCTGTTAAATTCGCTTCCCTAAGTCGATTAAACAGCATGTTCAGAGAGTCAATGTGTTCCTCAAATGTTTCTGATGCTATAAGGATATCATCCATAAAATTTGTTATACAGGGATTATTCAGAGGATCCAATAATTTTCTCATCATTCTAGAGAAGACACTAGGCGCATTCTTCAATCCAAATGGCAATCTGTTAAACTCATAGTGTCCTTCTGAGGTACTAAAAGCTAGGTATGGTCTAACCTCCGGCTTTACTGGAATCTGATAGTATCCTTTACTCAGATCCACTTTTGAGAAATATTTAGCTTTATTTAGTCTGGCAAACAACTGATTTGTATCCGGCAATGGATCCACCTGTCCTTCTGTAATAGCATTCAGTCTCCTGTAATCTATACAGAGTCTATGTTCTCCAGAGGGCTTCCTTAAGAGTACAACACCGGAACTATACGAAGATTCACTGTGTGAAATAATTCCTTCCTTCAACAAATAGTCTATCTCTTCCTTTAAAGCTTTCTCCTTAGCAAAAGGAATCGAATATGGTTTCATACATACAGGTGTGGGGTCTATCAGTTTCATATCATATTCCAATAAGTTTGTATGCCCAAGTCGGTCTTTTAACACCTCTGTATGAGTATCTAGAACCTGTTGCACTCTCTCTTTCTGAGTTTTCGTTAAATGTGTACTGATTTTCACCTGTGCCGCTGTCTCACAGGGGTGTAATGGATATTCAAATGATGAAAGTGGTTCCTTTTTCATCTCCATGGCAATGGACAAGGTCAACAAGTGTGTCTCTTCCTGATGTTCTCTTTCCAAATATTTCTTCAGGAGATTCACATGATAGATTTTTTCTTTCCCCTTCTTATCTATCTTATAATTTGTTCTAGACACCTTCTCTAGAACTGTATATGGACCTTGCCATCCAATCTGTAACTTATTCTGACTACCGGGGAGAAGAAGCAGTACCTTCTCTCCCACAGCCAAATCTCTGTCTTTAGCTTTCCTGTTATAATAGGCAGCATGTTTCTTCCTGGCTTGTTTCAAATTTTCATTGGCAAGTTTCCAGCCAGTTTTTAAATGAGTGGTCAGCTCATTCACATATTGGTATGAGGATGTAATATTTTCCTCTGCCTTTTCATCATTCCACGTTCTTAACAGCGCTTCAAGTGGACCTTTTATTGGCCTTCCAAACAATAATGTTGCCGGGGCCATACCGGTTGAACTGTGGGGTACCTCCCGATAAGCAAAGAGGGCGGCGTGAAGGTACTGGTCCCACGTATCTGGTTTTTCGTGTGCCAACTTTCTCAGGATCGACATCAACGTGCCATTAAATCTTTCCACTTGGCCGTTCCCTTGTGGGTGGTACACACTACAATGGAAGTGTTTGGCCTGGAAGATCCTGAAAACTTCTTCTGTTAGTTTCCCCTTGAACTGAGAGCCATTATCAGTCAAGATTTGATTGGGAAAACCTAACCTTGTGAAAATTGTGAGCAATGCCTCTGCCACATGTTTAGAATCAATCGATGACAGGGCTACCGCCTCTCCCCACATAGAACAAGTGTCCACCAGAGTCAGAATGTAGCTGTTCCTTCTCTTGGTTTGGGTGAGAGGTCCCACAAGATCCACGGCAACTCTCTCAAAGGGTGTTCCCACTATGGGCATTTCCCCCAGAGTTGCTGGTGCAGTCCAATGTTTAGGTGCTACTCGTTGGCACTCTGGACAGGATTTTACATATCGTTTGATATCTTCAGTTATTCCTGGCCAGAAATAGTGACAAGCTATACGCTGTCCTGTTGCGCTGATCCCCATATGACCACTGAAGGGAATCGCATGCCCTAGTTCCAACACTTTAGTCCTATATGAAGTGGGAAGGACCAGCTGTCCGTGACCATTGGATTCAGATCCAGCATTCCTATATATCAGCTTGTTCTTCATATAAAATTCTCCCTTGCCTGGAGGTGTATGAGATTTGGGCAACTTCTTGAAACAC
The DNA here is from genome assembly GCA_024509875.1 of Oreohelix idahoensis. Taxonomy (NCBI): domain Eukaryota; kingdom Metazoa; phylum Mollusca; class Gastropoda; order Stylommatophora; family Oreohelicidae; genus Oreohelix; species Oreohelix idahoensis. The sequence continues at coordinate 161,757 of JAMPIV010007582.1, read as the reverse complement.
GGCTTGAGTGTTTTGTCCTCAGCCTGTGCCTGTGCCTTCCTCATCTCATCTGGATGAGTATTTATTGGATTATCCTCCTCCTTTTTAGACTGTGATCTGGTCTGCACTGTTGCCAATATCACAGGTCTCTTGGGATTCCCCAAGAAGACATATCTACACCCCAATATCAGAGGGTAGATTGGCTCATTTATCACTGCTGCTTTTATGATTCCTTCCACATATCGCGTTTTCACCTTTATCCGGGCGACGGGAAGTGTCATGGTAGCTACATCCTTGGTTGCAGTTTGAATCTCCACTGTTTCTGTGGTGTATTGATCGGCCTGCACCAGGTGAGAACTCACAACGGAATCGTAATCTAAACCGGTATCATATAAACACCTTATAGTGACACCATTACAGATGACATCTTCACACACTGGGGGATGGTATGGTTCCTGTAGTTCTGCAGGTTTGACCTTTTTTTCCTTTTTCCCAGATGTCATAGCAGCACAATGAGGAGGTTTCCTTCTACAATGGTCAGTGTCATGATTGTTCATCTTACAATTTTTACACCACCTTTTTCCTTGGTTGAAAGATTTTCTTTCATCATATTTCCTTTCATCGAATTGTGGGGTTTTATTTTTATTGTCATACCGTGGCCTATCAAATTGGTGCTTACCTTTGTTTTGATCTCTAGGATCAAATTTATTAAAGTTCTGTGGTGCCCTAAAATTTTCTAGCTGTTTCTTTTTATTACCTGATACCTCTGCCTGAGCCGCTTGATACCTTTCTGCAACATTTAGCAACTCACCCAGCCTCTCTGCACCTTGTTCCATGAGAAACTTTCTCAGGTCTGGAGCCATGGACTCTCTTAGTTGTTCTATAAGGACCATTTCCTTAAGATCTTGGGTTTTCCCCAGAGAAGTCCATTTCTACAAGTATGTCTCTAACCGTGCAGAGAACTGGTGATAGGTTTCACCTGACAGTAGTTTAGCATTCCTAAATTTTTTCCTATAAAATTCTGCGTTCTTTTCATATCTTAACAAAAGAGCCTGCTTTAGCATGTCATAATTTTCCTGATCACCTCTGCTCATTTTGGCAAAAACTTCATAAGCTGCCCCACGAAGACCTTGAGATAACTTTAAGCTCCACCTTTCTCTCTCTAACCCATATGTGGTAGCCAATAGTTCATATCTATTTAGATAGCTCTCAATATCATCGTCTTTCTCAACAAAATGATCTAAATGAAAATTCATAGCTGAGGTTGAGGCTCCCTGGCTAGCATTGGCATCAGAGGTAAAGGGACTGGCACCATTTTCAGGAGCATGGCCCTGAAACTCAAACTCCCTTAGTCGTAACTCATGTTCCCTTTGTAATCTCTTCTCCTCCTTTTCTGCTTCCCTCTCTGCAGTCAATCTTCTTTCTTCTGCTTCCCTTTCTGCAGCTCGTCTTCTTTCCTCGGCTTCCAATGCTTTAGCCTCTTTGTCAGCCTCAATCTGCAACCTCTTAGTCTCAGCCTCTAACTTTCTTTCGGCCTCTTTTTCTAATCTTCTTTCTTCCCGTTCAATATATTTGTCACATTCAGCAGTGACATAAGCAATCATAATTTGCCCGTCCATTCCTAACTCTTTCGCAGACTGTACAGCAGCAGATCGAAATTTTGCCAGGTCGGCCATTGTCTAACATGCAATTGTAAGCAATACAATCTTTCAATAATTATCTAAGGACTCTACAGGCACTGAGAGCTCAACCTTATTTATTTCCACTAAGGATACCTTTTAATTCTTTTTTATTCCCAATATCTATAACAGGAGAAAGTTCAATATCCCTGGAGCGAGACCCCAATATATGTGGTAAAGTGGGATGTTATAAATATTTATAGGGGACTTAGTGTACTGACTGAGATCAGCTGTGAAGGTATCTGTATCTAATAGGTGTAGTGTTTTACAGATAACCTTACTTGCTACCACATTATGCCTCAGTCAGAATTATTCTGGAATATTGTGATGACTACGTTAAATGTCTAGGGTATGTATATGATGAAGTGTAAGTCACAACAACAACAGACAGATAAACAATTTAATTTATTCCACCACACTTGACAACACTGTGACACTCACACACATGTAACATTCTATAAGACTATCTTAAATGAGTCACTGGTAAATTTTCAAATATCAATATGTATTAAGTACCTTCATTAATATATATGTCCTGATTCAACTACAAAGTGAACCAGGAATCACAATCAATTTTAATTACAATTTATATGTACAGGATTTATCAATATGAATCTTGTAGTGACATATTTTATTAATATTATCTTATGTGTGTCAGTTGTGTAGTAGTAATATGAGGTAATACTGGTTTTGTTTTTTCAAGCTATGTTGTTATTTGTCATCATGACTTCAAGTGTTTGTTTATCTTGTAAGTAGTATGGGGAAAAGTTCACAGTCCCTATCAATTTAAACACTGTATTTTCCCTCTGGTTTATTATAAAGTCAGATTTTGAGGGGGGCATAATGTTGAGCTCCACTGGCCACATAGGCTTATCTTTCGTGATGGCGGCAGGATAGGACTCCTCTGCTCGATAGCCTCCCTGTGTTCTGGAGACACCTCACTGGTCACTATCTGGACCCAGGAGTATGCTGTCAGCCTCTAGGTTCAGCAAAGCTCAGACCAGGTGCTGCTCAATAACTTTAGGACCACGGTCCCTGAAACAAGAAGGTTGTACCTCCTACTTCATAACTAGTTTATAATCCATTTACAGACTGAACACAATACATAACAAACACTGAGTTCAGAGCGGTAGGCCAACTGTCAGCTTCATCTGAAATAATTTACACCAGTATACTCCTCCCTAATGGTTACTACGCCTCTGCAATTCCAGCATTATTTCTTTCTAGTCAATAAAATAGGTGTCAGTGTACTGTTTGGCAATTCCATGTAGTTTTACTTTCCTCCGACACCTTCTGTTCAGGTTGGAGCACTATATAGGCTTTACCTCATGTTCGCTACTGAACCACACATATATACAGACATAAATTATCAATTTACATTCAATTTTCATTAAAAAGATATCAAATATTTCAAGCTTACCACAATTCATGGAAATAATACAGAATTACGTTGACTGGCAATGAATATAGCACAATTTCGATCTGCCGATGTCCCAGGCTTTTATTTAGAAAAATATGCACTGGTGCTCAACGCACTGGTTCTGTAGTAAGTTTATTTGAACATGTGGTGGTGACCTGACGCCTCTGATTGACTATATTCGCGGGTCTAACCAATCGTGCCATGTTTACCCAATCGTTTGAAAAAAAGTACTCCTACTCCCGTTTCCCCTGACAACCAAAGATAGTATTTATAGCCCGACTAATCGTGTTTAGCCTTACATTTATTGCGCTCCAATCAAATCGGATTTAACATGGAGACCCATTTCCCGTACAATGGTGGTGTGAAAATCTGCCACTGAGCGATTCTGATTTTGGTGTTGTCTGACATCCCTCACTATTTCTTTTGGCTATAATTTGGTAATTCCTAGACTATTTGCGTAACGTTTAACATATTCTTTGTCAGCAAGTCCTAAGGAACCCAAATATACAAATTTAAAGGAGCTAAGTGGCTGCGTTCAAAATATGCACTTTCTTCTACCTCCTGTTTACTTCGAATACGATGTGGTGTCTGGGTACTGTAATGTTTTCAAACGTAAACCAGTATAATGTCATATTTCCTAATAAGAATTTTCAGGTTTTTTAAAAACTAACTCTCGTATGGGTAGTGTTTTTTATCACTGTCGATTTGAAAAAAGCTAGTGCATGTGGCCTTACACGCGTGATGGTAGTAATTGTGTATCGCGCGACTGTGTTAGTATTGCCTGCGTTCCGGCTTTCAGCCTCTCCCTTTCTTTCTATCTTTAGTCCATCTGTCTTTCGTTTTTTGGTAACGTAGTGTATAAAATGACATGAATGGAATTTTAAATCTAGGTCAGATTGCGTATCTCAAGGTTTTTCTTAGAAATGGAGTACACATTTTATTGTGTTGGGGAAACGCGTGTATGCTGCAGAAGGCTTTTACTATCAACGTGAAACGTTACAATTTGCAGACGAAGTAGAAAACAAGGGGGATTTCGAGTACAGTCATTGTGACAGCACTGTTCTTGACCATTCTTCTTTCCTTTTATTGAATTTATGTGTTAGGCTTTACATTTACCTGATAATTTATATATGTGGATTAGAATTTCTCACGACACCCATGTACATGTTTGATGTGCTTGAGTATGTGTGTGTTATTATTTATTTATTTTTTACGTCATGGTGGTATTTGCCCTATATATATAAGGCCTTGCTTTTCATCGGCTTTCTCTTTTCGGCGGGCTCTGGAACCTAACCCGCCGTATGATCCCTACTGTGTGTGTGTGTGTGTGTGTGTATCTAATCTATATTTTTTAACGTCTGTCGGTTTGTTCCCCCTACAGAAACATGGGACACAATGTTTATTTGGTAATGAAATGGGACACATTAATTGTATTGTTTCCCTTAACATTAATTTTGGGTCAATATATCAGTGAAATCCCATTGTAAAAAAAAAAATATTCAACAAGGTCAGGGGTCGCAATTTTATTTGGTTTGTCTACTTTTAGTCTTCATTATTGCACACAGCAAGAAACATCAGATGACAAAAAGTTAAACAATGCATTGAAAACCAGCCCTTTACAACATTCCAGGCAACGAAGACACAGATAAACTTGCTAAAGAAGGGGGAGCCCTGCAACAAAACGATATAGTGACAACTTACGAAATGACTATAACAACTATAAAAGCCATATTCAAGTCCATATGGGACAGATAATACCCAGGTCAAATAAAAGATAATGCTTCACACCAGCTATCTAGGTGAGACCAGGTCATCATTTTCTGCTGAAGTACTGGTCACAATAGGTTAAGATACCATATTTATCACAAGTACAGATCTCTGCTCCTGTGGTACCAGCCCTATGACAGTTGAACATCTGCTCCAGTCCTGCCCAACTCACAGCAGTGAACAGAGTAGCAAATGGCAACAACTCACTTCTCCTCTCAACGAAAAACTGTTTGAAGATGTCAGGAACCTTGAGCTGACTACTGCTTTTACTTACTTACTTAGTCGTTCCTCTTCTACCGTGAGACGCAGAGGTTTGTAAGAGAGAGAGCGCCATACTATTCTGTCGGCTGCCTTGGTTCCAGTCTAGTCCTCAGTCCGTCAAACATTGTCTAATGTTGTCCTCCCAGCGGACTTCGGGTCGTCCCGGAGGTCTGAATCACTGGCTCTTAGTTTCCCATGCTTGCCGTGGTAGCCGATCTTCTCCAATTCTGCAGACGTGGCCAAACCATCTCAGTAGGGACTGTTCTACTTGGGCCTGCAGGGGTTGGGTTTTTTAGGCCTTGACATATCGTCTGGTTGCGGACCATGTCTCTTCTTGTTACTTCAGCCACCTTCCTCAGATACCTCATTTCTGAGGTTTGGATCTGGCTTATGTGGGTTGTAGTCATTGCCCACGGCTCGCATCCATAACTACTGCTTTTATTAGAGTCATTAGTGTAGAAGTCTGAGGGCGAATGAAGAAAAAGAAGATGACATTCTACTTAGAACCTGTGGAGCTGGTGACCCACTAGCACTAAGGATGACATACAGAGATGATCTTACAGAAGATTTTAAACATCAGGCTCAGTTAATATACCCTGAAGTGGAAATTGCTAACAGTGATGAAATTTACAATACAGCTTTAATTGCCATAGAAGATAAGGTTATTTTTATGGAAGGGGAAGAACTGCATACTCTTGGTCTCCCTGAAACTAACCGAGCTGACGGAAGTACAGTGGAGGAAACGATTGGAGTAGATGTGCTAGAGGTGAAAGGTATGGTGGAGGACATGATTGGAGTAGATATGTTGGAGGTAAGAGGTATGGTGTAAGACAGGATTGAATTAGATGTGCCGAAGGTGAAAGGTATAGTGGAGAAAATGATTGCAATAGGTGTGTTCAGAGTGAGAGGTATAAGGGAGGATATAACTGAGGTAGATGCCTTGGGAGTGAGAGGTATAGTGAAGGGCATGATTGGAGTAGATATGCCTGAGGTGGAAGGTACAATAGAGGATATGACTGGGGTAGATGTGCTGGAGGTAAGAGGGACAATGGAGGACAAGATTGGAGTGGGTGTGCTAGGAGTGAAAGGTATCATGGAGGACATGATTGAAGTGGACATGCTGGAGGTGAGAGATATAATTGAGGACATGATTGGAGTAGATGTGCTGGAGGTGAGAGGTATGGCGGAAGGCATGATTGAAGTAGATATGGTCGTGAGAGGTACAATGGAGAACATGAGTGGAGTACATATGCTGGAAGTGAGATGTATAGTTGTCATTGGGTTAATCCGAGAATTAACTGTGGAGGGTTGGTCCTGCTTGCTCAGATAATAATGGTGGCTCAGATGTACAGCAACCAAGTGGTATATTAAAAGTTTTTTTTACTCGGGCAAGGATACAGGCTAGAAACATTAATCGTCGCAAATTGAACAGAGAAAATGAATTAATTTGATTGTAAACGCGGATTAAGACAAAATCTGTTAGAACAATTCAAAGCTTGGATCATCATCATCATCTCAACCCATAACCCGTCATGGGTCGTAGGGGTGCCATGGTGGAAGCATCAGCAGACAGGGTCCTCCACTGCTCTCTATTCTCAGCAATGCGTACAAGTGTGGAAAAACCGTGTCCTGCCCATTCTTTGATGTTATCAGCCCAGGATTTTCTTTGCCTTCCTCTTCTCCGTTTACCTTCGACTGTTCCCTGGAGGATCGTTTTCGAAAGGGAGTCATGACGAGTTACATGCCCAAACCAGGCAAGCTTTCGACGTTTCACTATTGACAAAAGTGGTTCTTGATGGCCTGCATAGGTGTTTATCTTCTCTCTAACATAGACATTTGTTTTGTGCTCTTTATAGCAAATGCGCAAAATTCTTCTATAACATTTATGCTCGAAAGCCTGAATCCTTCGCTCCGTATCTGCAGTGAGTGTCCAGCCCTCACACCCATACAAGAGAATAGATAATACAAGTGATTTGTATAATTTGATCTTTACAGGAAAACTGATGTTACTTTTCCAGATCACATTCAACCTTGTCATGGCAGCTGAGGCCATCTCAAGTCTTGTCTTGATTTCTTTATTTGATCTTCCATCACTACATATAGTGGACCCGAGATATTTAAAGGTGTTAACTTCTTCTAACGTTTGCCCATTTAACGTAATGTTGGTCGGAACATGTTTCTTATGGCTATTCACCAATATCTTGCTTTTTTCTATATTAATTTCCATCCCATATGTTCTTGTTACTTTCTCCAGTCTAGAGGTAAGGTCTTGAAGTTCTGATTCTGTTCCAGCTATCAGATCAATATCATCAGCAAAACGTAGATTACACAGAGGTCGGCCTCCAATCGATATGGTTGATTTATAATCGTAGAGAGCCTCCTGCATAATATGTTCTAGATAAATGTTAAAGAGCACTGGTGACAGGATACATCCCTGGCGAACTCCTACAGTTGTTTTGAAAAATTCTCCAATGTCATTGCTTGCAAAAACAGCAATGCTTGCGTCCTTGTATAGTGCTTCAATGATATCTATGATGTTGGTATCAAAATTGAATTTTCTCATTATTTGCCATAAACCTTCATGGCAGACTCGATCGAAGGCTTTTGTGAAATCGATGAAGTTATGGTGTAAATCATGTTGATGCTGGAGATGTTTTTCGATCAGTATCTAATATTGAAGATTTGTTCTGAGGTACTTCTTTTTGGTCTAAAGCCAGCCTGTTCCTCTGACAAGATTTCTTCTGATTTCTGTTTTATTCTGTTCAAAAGTATCCTTAACATCACCTTACTTGGATGACTAATAAGGCTAATGGTTCTGTAGTTCTTGCACATTTTTAGATTTCCGGTATTACTAATGACTGCGTCCATTCTTTTAGCCATTTTTTTGTACTCCATATCTTCTGGCAAATTGTTGTCATGATTTTTACTATATCTGGTCCTCCATATTTCAAGAGCTCTGCTGGTATATTATCCACACCCGGTGACTTCCCTCCTTTCATCGAACATATAGCCTCTTCCACTTCTTCCCGTAGTATTGCTGCATTTCCGAGTTCTCTGTTTTCGCACTTAATGTTGTTTAATATGCCTAAGTCAGTGTCAAGTTTACAGTTATATAATTCTTTACAATATTCTGTCCACCTTCTCATTACAGCTGTTTTTTCATTGAGCAGAGCCCCATTGCTATCTTCTATGACAGTTACCCTGGGCTGTTGGGGTTTTGATAGTCTTCTTAATGTGTCAAAAACTGTCTTGCTGTTACCTTTTATTAGCCCCGTATTAATGGACTCACATTGATCAGCTACCCATTTTTCTTTGGCCTAAGCTTGGATACGGGATGTGAAATATTAATATGGGAGAAAACTTTGGTTAAAGGTAATGGATATGAATCAGACAAGGGCAGACAATTTTACACGATGATAATCTTTGATCGGATTTACCTTTTTATGAGCGGCGCATAGTTTTTTTTTTTTTTCTAACCAGCGGCACTCGAGCTTTCCAGCTCTTTTGGCCCAATGACATGTCATTGCGAGGCTGGGGGGTCAGTGGACTTTCCTTCCAACCCGGTCAGGAGCTTCACTCCTTCCCATCCACACGGGATTTATGTACAGGAGCCGTTCAGGTTATTCAGTCAAATTTCCGGTCGTAAACATTCCTTCAAACGCTGACGCCCGGGTTTGAACAATGAAAACCTGGTCGCCAGTACAACGCCGTAGCCATTACACCAGCGCGGCTCCCGCGGCGCATAGTTAAAAGGAATAAGAAAAAGAAATCACGTAATGTAGCTTTTATTGCTTTGTGTGAATTTTTCTTGTTCTTCTTTTGCTTCCTTCGTCGTCGTCCTCGATGTAATTTTTTCAAATATCAGCTTGAATATGATTAAAGAAAGCAGTGATCCGTCTGAGGCTGTCGGTATCTCCATAGAGTTTGTCCAGGAATGGAACTGGAGACGGCCATATGAGCTTTCTCTGTTCGTCATATGTTGGGCACTTTTGAGGCAGATTGTTCAGCGGTTATGTTATTGGTATCACAGCTATCCTCACCCGTAGCTCTATTTTTAACTTGTTGAATACGTGAGAATTTCAAGACCTTACAGAAATTTAAAAAAAACCAAATAAATAAAAAGGGTGACTATCACGAAAGGGATTTGAATGTTGTGACAGTACCGCGAGAGACCCAATAAGATGCGGTTTGCCTGACGCGAACGATGATTTGCGACAAAAATACGCATGGCATCCGAAGTAGCGAAACTCAATATGTGCGTTTTTATTTTGTTTACGTAAACATAGTCATTTAATAATATGTTCGTTACTTCTTCCCCAGTCATTAATAGTAGATATTAAGACAAAAAAATATTCCTGTTAGATGTGAGTCGATTGCTGCCTTAATAGGCTACTACCAACCTGAATGGGGGTTAGAGCGGTTACATCTCGTGGCAAAGTTACCAGGTTGAGGGTCGGAAACCTGGTAGCCCCACGCTCCAGTCTACCCAGCTGTAAATGGATACCTGACTCTTGAGTTATGGAAGTAATGTATGATTATTAAAAGAAAATGGTATGGAGTCAATTTTAAACGAATGGACGAAACACTAGAAACATGATACGTTTCGGGGTTCACCCTTACGAACAAGAGATAAAGACAAGAAATATCGGCAGGCTAAGATAACAAGACAATGGACAATGAAATACGTTGAAAAAAATATTTACTTACTTAGTCGTTCCTCTTCTAATCTTGGGGTGTAGAGGTTTGCCAGAGAGAGCGCCAGGCTATTCTGTCCGCTGTCTTCCTGGTTCTAGTCCAGTCATCGGTCCTTCAGAGATCGTCCGATGTTATCCTCTCAGTGAACACTGGGTCGTTCTGGAGGTGTGGATCCTTGGTTCTGTTTCCCATGTTTTTCGTGGTAGCCGGTCTTCTCCCATTTTGAGAAATTAAAGATATTAACAGATTAAACAAAGACAGAATGAACAACACTGAAAGATGAAGGAAATAAATAATAATTTAAAAAAAAACACAGGTATCGCGGGGAATAAATAAGCAAGATAAAATACGGAACAGGAAATAAAGAAATATGAAGACAAAAATAAATCAACAAAGAACTAAAATAGAAAAGAAAAAAACATGAAATAACAGAACAAAAAAATAATAGTCCTGATATGAGATTGCTACAGACTTAGATCTTCGTGACTAGAGGAACAGGAAGGAGTCTTCACTTATGGCAGTGCAGATGCAGCGAGGAAGGGAACTGTTCAACCCCGCCTAATAAAAGCTGAGTCCTAGCACAGTGAAGTCTCTAACACTTTACTCCCCTACGATAGTATCCGCTACGGGGCTACCTTTACCTTTTTTTTAAAGCCAGATCAGACTAATGTCAGTTTGGATCGTCTACAGCAGGGGTCGGGGAACCCGTGGCTCGAGAGTCGCATGCAGCTCTTTGAGCCATCTCTTGAAAAACTGTGTTTATTATTTCTTTACATTCTTCATCTTCACAACCCTCCACTCCCAAAGGAGCATAGGCCTTCCACAAACACATGCCAAGTCCTCCTGTCACGTACCATCATCTCAAGTTCTTTCCACGTTTTCCTCATCATTTTCACCTCTGTGTCCAGCTCTCTTCTCCATGTGCTTCTTGGTCTACCTCTGCCTCTCTTGCCCTGGGGGTTCCAGAACAAGGACTGTCTTATAATGCTATCAACAGGTTTCCTCGGTGTGTGTCCTATCCATCGCCATCGTCTTCTTCTCATCTCTTGTTCCACTGGCACTTGTCTAGTTCTTGTCATCAGTTTCACGTTGGTAACCTTGTCATACCATTTTAATCCCTCTATTATACGCAAGCACCCATTTATGAAAGTCTGTAGCTTTTTGGTTGTTGTCTTTGTTGTTCTCCATGTCTCAGAGCCATACAATAGGACTGACTTCACATTTGAGTTGAAGATTCTTATTTTCGTGTTGGATCCTATTTCTCTTGATCTCCATATATTTCCCAATGCAATGAAAGCTTCTCTTGCTTTTTGCATTCTTTGTTTGATATCACTGTCTGTCCCTCCAACTTTGTCTATATTGCTGCCAAGATTTGTGTACGATTCTACATCTTGTAGTGGTGTTTCTTCAAGTTCAACCCCGTTATCATTACCTGCATTTATTCTCATTATTTTTGTCTTTTCCCTGTGTATTTTCAGACCCAATTGCTGTGACCTCCCTTTCATGTCAATCAATTCTCTTCTTTGTGCGTTCTTTGGTCTCTCTCTCTCTCTCTCTCTCTCTCTCTCTCTCTGCCTCTTTTACCCATGGCATTCCAGAGCAAAGACTGCGGGTTAATGCTATCACGAGGTTTCCTTAGTGTGTATTCTATCCATCTCCATCGTCTGCTTCTCATCTCTTGTTCCACTGACACTTGTCTGGTTCTTGTCATCAGTTCCACATTTGTGATCTTGTCATACCACTTCAAGCCTTCTATTCTACAGAAGCACCCATTTATGAAAGTATGTAGCTTGTTGTTGTTTTTGTTCTCCATGTTTCAGAGCCATTCAATAGGACTGGTCACTGGTCACCAAAGGTTGTTATTGCCGGGAGTTGTAGTGAGGATAAGCACTCACTGCAGATAAAATACTTCTATGGCACGCGCCTCAAACAGCCTCTGACAACCAAGTCCAGCTCCCGGCCTTCACGTGTGGCTCAATTTGAGCCCGGCGGAACTGTTTCCACTGACGGGAGAAGGGGCAAAGGCGAGCGACTGGCGCCTTAAAACCAGCAGCTTTGGGCAGATAGGGCTCGTGATCCTTGGTTGGTAGCTTATCTAAGAGAAGGAACTCTGAATTCAAACCACCGCTGCCTTACGGGAATATCCATTTATGGAATTGGCTTCGGGAGTAAACCCTGAGGATAAATCCGGAGTCGGAGTCCCTAAGGCAGTCTAATGTCGATTCGACATTATTCTGGCAACTCCTGCGACATGGCTGGTACCAAACTGTATCGGCTACTGCCGTTCCTTTGGATCTACCGGCTGTGTGGAGAGGGGGAACATGCTGCATGGGCAACAGCTTGATCTCCATATAACTGTACCCAAGCTCGCGCCCTGGAGAGGTGACAAATGTCGAGGTGTTGTCACGTGCTGGCCTTCAAAGTATGTATATGCTTCTTAGACAGCGTAGACTTCGCTGGCTTGGCCATGTTCGCCACATGGAAGATGGTCGCATCCCAAAAGATATCTTCTACGGACAATTAGCAGATGGCAAGAGAACAGTTGGGCGACCACAGCTGAGGTTCAAAGATGTGTGCAAGAGAGATATGAGGGCACTGGACATGGATCCAGCAACATGGGAGGATGAAGCTGCCGATCGCACTAAGTGGCGATGCTATTTACGGCGCCACCTCAGATTGGGCGAAGAGAGGCTCACACAAGAAGCAGAGGTGAGGAGAAAACGTCGAAAGGAGCACCAGGAAAATAAGCAGCTGAGGGCTGTCACCTCAGGGGCGCATTCCCATAGTCAGTTATGACTGAAGGGGCTATTATTATTATTATTATTATTATTATTATTATACAATAGGACTGACTTGACAATTGAAAATTCTAATTTTTGTGTTTTGACCTGATTTCTTTCGATCTCCTTATATTTTCTAATGCAATGAAAGCTGCTCTAAACCTTTTGTGTTGGTATTTTTGATATCATTTTCTGTCCTTCCAACTGTTTCTGTACTGCTGCCAAAGTATATGTATGATTCTACATCTTGTAGTGGTTTATCCTCCAGTGCAGTCCCGTTATCGTTTCCTGCATTTATTCTCATTATCTTTGTTTTTTCCCTGTGTATACTCAGATTCACTTGCTATGATCTCCCATCAAGAATTTTTATTTCTTCTTGCATCTGATTATGGTTATGGGACAGAAATAGTAGATGGTCAGCAAAATCTAGATCGTCAAGTTTTTTAGCCAAAGTCCACTGAATTCCGTATCTGTTTTCTGAGGTCGATGATGCCACTTTGTACTCCAGTACTTTTTATTTCTTTTGACCTGTCTGTGTGTTCCAAATCGCTAATTATCTTTCTGTTCTGTTTTTAGTAGCTTGGTAGCTTTCTTTGCACTGGAAAGTATATAGAACTCGAAAGAAGTCCAGCACGAAAATAAGAATCTTCAAATCACATGTCAAGGCAGTCTTATTACAGTATATGGATGTCTTCTTATTCTTCCTCGTTCGTCCTGAAAAGGACGTTGGTTACGTTGTGTCCGTTTACAGCGAAGCTGCGACATTTGCGCCTTTCGGCCGACACATCCGACTTCAGCACGGCATTTTTTGGGACCGGGTTTGCCTTCCCACTTCGATCCCTACTCTCTCAGCCAGACTGCAGTGATGCCGCCTGTTTCCAGGACCACCACTTGGAAGTGGAGTAGGGTCTTGGTCAGCTCTGGTTCGCTGACGCAAGCAGTCAAGCTATGAGTCGCTGACTGCATTCATCTCTCTTGCTGCGTCTTCGGTTCCATTATATGGATGTGAAACATGGAGAAAAACTGAAAGCTACAACTAGGAATTTGCACTTTTCTCAAATGAGTGCCTGTTCAAGAATACACGGATCTAAATGGTATGACAAGATCACGTGGAGATGTGATGGAATGGACCAGGCAAAAACCAGTGGAACAAGAGGTAATGAAAAGTTGCTTGTGTTGTCATGGATACACATTGAGGAAAGCGACTGATTGCATTACAAGCCGGCCCTCGTTCTGAAATCAGTAGAGTAAGAGAAATAATGGAAGATTTAAAACACGCAGAGAAGAGGATTGTAGATAAACATGAAAGAAATCAGAAAGACGTGGAAAGATATCAAGACTTTAAACAGAAATCCGCACACCAAATTCTTTATCGTCATTTCTTGACGGATTAATTGCTATTATATATATATATATGCCCAATGGGCTGATCACCCGTTGGCTTGTCACACCGATTACGGAAACAACGGCAGATGGATCTATTTGTTGTTGCCTAAAGATATGATAAACTATCAATATGATGGCCTCTGACTGCTTGGTCGGTCTTTGGCTAAGGACGGAAGAAGAAGAAGAAGAAGAATATATATATATATATATATATATATATATATATATATATATATATATATATATATATATATATATATATATATATATATATATATATATATATATATATATATATATATATATATATATATATATATAATCATTTATTGTACATATTAAAATGTATTTTAAATGAGTTCTCTGTCATTTTGTAGATATGAATATATTGTACTTAAAAAATTGATAGGTGGGGGAAGATGAGGGGAGCTGGAGTAAGACGTGATTTTGGGCGGATGGATATGAACAAAAATCGAAAATAGGTAATTCGTCTTACCAGGACTTGGACTTCTTCTTCGTACACTTTGAGACGTCTACTTGCATATTTTCAAAGAACGAAGTGGTAAGTTTCAGGCTATTTGCATCTCCATATAGTTTTTACGAAAATGGTCCTGGTTACAGCCATATGGGTTTTGGACCATGCACTTGAAAACTGGTTGTTTGTCATGTGCATGGGAAACTCGGTTCAACCCCATATGGATTATATATACCATTGTTGTTTATCTTGTGTGTTGGCTTATATAGAACATTTCTTGTTAAAGTGTAAGAGGTATGACCAAATAAGAATACCAATATTGGATTATTTGCAGGCATCCAACTTACCTATAAATATAGAGGAGGTGTTGAGAATAGACAGACCTAGGGAACTTGTGGTAAAGTGGGATGATATAAATATTTATAGGGGACTTAGTGTACTGACTGAGATCAGCTGTGAAGGTATCTGTATCTAATAAGTGTGGTGTATTACAGATGACCTTACTTCCTACCATATTTATACCTCAGTCAGAATTATTCTGGAATATTGTGATGACTACGTTGAATGTCTAGGGTTATGAAAATGATGAAGTGTAAGTCACAACAACAACAGACAGATAAACAATTTAATTTATTCCACAACACTTTACAACTCTGTGACACTCACACACATAAAACACTCTATAAGACTATCTTAAATGAGTCAAGTGTTAAAGGTTAAAAATATATGTATTAATTCCTTTCAATAATAGATATCCTGATTCAACTACACAGTGAACCAGGAATCACAATCAAATGTAATTACAATTTATATGTACACAATTTATAGTTATGATTTTGTATTGACATATTTTATTGTTATTATCCTAGGTGTGTAAGTTGTGAAGTGGTACTATGAGGTAATACTGGCTTGTTCAAGCTTGGTTGTTGTTTTTCATCATGACTGTTTGCTTATGGAGGAGATAGTATTGGGAAAAGTTCACAGTTCCTGTCAATTGAAACAATTTATTGTCCCTCTGTGTTTAATATAATGTCAATTTTAGGGGGGGGGGGGGGGTGGGGGGGGGGGGGATCATAATGTTGAGCTGCTCTGGCCACAGAAGCTTATCTTTTGTGATGGCGGCAGGAAAAGACTCCTCTGCTCAATTGCTTCACTGTGTTCTGGAGACACCTCACTGGTCGCTATCTGGACCAAGGAGTATGCTGTCAGCCTCTGGATTCAGCAAAACTCAGACCAGGTGCTGCTTCAATAACTTAGGACCACGGTCCCTGAAACAAGAAGGGTGTACCTCCTATTTCAGAACTAATTTATAATCTATTTCCTCACTGAACACAATACATAACAAACACTGAGTTCAGAGCGGTAGGCCAACTGCTAGCTTCATCTGAAACAATTTACACCAGTATACTCCTCCCTAATGGTTACTACGCCTCTGCAATTCCAGCATTAGTTCTTTCTAGTCAATAAGATAGGTGTCAGTGTACTGTTTGGCAATTCCATGCAGTTTTACTTTTCTCCGACACGTCCTGTTCAGGTTGGAGCACTATCTAGGCTTTGCCTCATGTTTGCTACTGAACCACACACATATACAGACATTAAATTATCAATTTACATTCAATTTTCATTAAAAAGATATCAAATATGTCAAGCTTACCACAATTCATGGAAATAATACACAAATACGTTGACTGGCGATGAATATGGCACAAAATCCGATCTGCCGCTGTCCCGGGCTTTTATTTAGAAAAAATATAATCTGGATCTCAACGCACTGTTTCTTAGTAAGTTTATTCTAAGATGTGGCACTGAACTGACGCTCCTAATTGACTATATTGGCGGGTCTAACCAATCGGGCCATGTTTACACAGCTTTTCAAAAATTTTTACCCTTCTCACGTTTCCCCTAACAACCAAAATTAGTATTTGTAGTCCGACTAATCGTGTTTAGCCTTACATATCATTCCCGCCAATCAAATAGGATTTAACATGGTGACCTATTTCCCGTAAAATGGTGGTTTCAAAACATGCCACTGTGCGATTATTATTTGGTGTTGTCTGACACCCTCACTATTTTCTTTTGGCTATAATTTGTTAATTCCTAGACTATTTGTATTGTCGTGAAACATTCTAAATCCACATATATAAATTAAAAGGTAAATGTAAAGCCTAACACATAAATTCAATAAAAGGGAAGAGAAATGGTAAAAGTACAGTGCTGTCACAATGGCGTACAAAAATCCCCCTTGTTTTCTATTTCGTCTGCAAATTGTAACGTTTCACGTTGATAGTAAAGCCTACTGCATCACTACACGCTTTCTACAATAAAACGTGTACTGTATTTCTAAGAAAACCTTGAGCTAGACACACTGCGTAATGACCTAAATTAATACTTCCATTAATTTCATTTTATACACGGCGTGATGAAAAGACAGATGAACTTAGGATAGAGAGAGAGAGGGCTGAAAGCAGGAACGCATGTAACACTAACACGCGTCTCGCGATACACAATTAATGCCACCCTCCCCGCGTAAGGCCAGAAGCACTAACTTTTTTCAAATGGACAGTGATAAAAAACACTACCCATACGAGAGTTAGGTTTAAAAACATGAAAAATGCTTATTCGGAAACATGACATTATACTGGTTTACGTTTGAAAGCCTGACAGTACCCAGACACCACATCGTATTGAAGTGAACAGGAGGTAGAAGAAAATGCACATTTTGAACGCAGCCACCTAGCTCCCTGTCGTAAATTTATTTTGAGAGAAAAGAGTCTTAGAAATAGTGGTCCTGTTTAGAGTGAAAAATGATGATGGAAAGCTCAGTGATAGAAAATGTAGAGATTTAATAGTTGCTTCACAGCGAGCTGGAGGAGAGTAAAGACAGACTTATTTACGACAAATCGTTTCTCTCAATCTTCTCTTTCACTCTCCTGGTCAAACAATTAGTTGCCAGTTTTCCAGACCTGCATCTGCGCGCACACCGATTTGGTGTTTTTCACACACACAGGCGACGTTGATACAAACTATATTAAACGAATAAGGGAAAAGTTGGGCTTTGGGTATATCCAACACACAGAACTAAATGAGTTTATGTGATTTTATTCACTTTAAACATCAATCACTAAAAATATCAGATATTACATAAATTATCATAAGTACACAAATGCAAATAACAAGTTTGGAAGGGGTGAAGAAGATTGGTATCGACTAAGCCCTTCCCGCTTATTAGACAAAGATAAACCCAGTCCAAAGATAGATAATATCAGGAACATAGGTACGTTAACCTAACAGTGAAGTTAATTACTCTGAAAGAGGTGTTACAAAATTAGGTATAGGTGATAGAAAAAAAACCTGTTCTTCCCAGCTGTTCTTCCCTTTACTAAGCAAATGGAAAGGAGGTGGTTTTAAACAGAGTTAACAAATTATC
Source organism: Oreohelix idahoensis (assembly GCA_024509875.1). Classification (NCBI taxonomy): domain Eukaryota; kingdom Metazoa; phylum Mollusca; class Gastropoda; order Stylommatophora; family Oreohelicidae; genus Oreohelix; species Oreohelix idahoensis. Next base: position 143,888 of record JAMPIV010007582.1, on the reverse strand, counting down.
AACTATCCCACTTAAAGGAACAATGTAGGGTATACAGTAAAGATATATATTACCAGGTAAGCAAGTTAACAAAATGGTCACACAAAAGAATTAATTTCCTGTCATTCATACACGCGCTAGCAAAGGCCTTCACTCATCTTGCTCTCACTTACCGATTGTGAAAAAATCTTGCACTCCATAGAATAACACAACAGCAGTTACACCTCAAACTAAATGTATGAGTGTTTGTTCAAGTTCTAGCCCCAGATTAGCGGGTTTGCGGTCAGCACATAAAAGGATCCCGTAATCGCTGGAAAATGAATCTGTAGTTGTGTCTCTTTCCTTAATAACAGTTTCTATGGGAGGGCACGGTCTCTGATACCGGGGTGAGGATGGTGTGGTCTATTTGACTATGCCGCTGATAATAAAATTCTTACGCGTGCTGGTACACTTTATCCGTGAGGTAGGATTTAAGTCCAGTGAGAAAACTAGTCACATCACTGTTCAGGAAATTATGAATTATCTCTCTGTGTCAGTAAACTAACAAAGCTCGGGCCAGTGTTCTTCTTCCCGTTACGACTTAAGTTGTTTGATGGTGCGTTAAATTTGTCTTTGGGTGTGCTTTCTTTGCTATAAGTTAGATAGCGGAATTCCAAACATAGAATCGCCTCAAAGATTAAAAATTTACACAGTCTCAACAAGTTCTGCGTCAGGGGAACTCTACACACTGTTTATGCTTTGCCTTGCTTAGATTGATTTCTTTATTGCTTTCTTAATGCTGGGATCGCACAGGTTACGATCACTCTGTATGAAAGAAAAAAAAAGACATGTAATATACCGAAAACAAATAACCTTCTAAAGCGCGATGAATTTCCCGTTAAGCCTATAATACACTCGAGTATTTAATTATGTATTTAATAAACACTGCGCGAATTCTAGTGGTTAAAAAACCCACATCTATAAAACTAGGACTTAACTGAATTTATTAATTATAAATTCCTTCGCGACTTTAAAAGTTAATTTAAGCATCTATTATCTTTTGAAATAATATAATAGATAGATCATTATATTTACCACTGGAACTATTGAGATGGTTTAATTTAATAGATTTAAACTAACACAAAATCCATTGAAATAGAATGACTGAACTAGACCACTGATCACTTTACACAATATATATTACCGCTCTGCACAGAATAGAAAACACTGCAAATATATATATAAAATCCAGGGGAAAATCTATAACCAGATTTCAATAAAGCTAGTGCTTCTGTAAAGGTCTGGCCAGCGAGTGATAACGTGTCTAGTTCTTCATGGTCTATTTAGCTAAAATGGAATGTAAGTTGAGTGGGACATGATAAACTTGACAGCTTATTTGATCTCACGAACTTTTGGGGATCTGACCGCCAAATCAAGAGAAGAAACCGCCCCCTGGTCTTCGTATCCGCTCGCTGCTGCCCGTTTCGCTTTCCCCCGTTCGCTCGGTTGCGATTGACACCGAGACGCGAAAATAGCGGCAAGCAACTGCGTCTCGTATCAGGGACCACTACTGTCTTTGATAGCGCCGATAGTCTCCCCTGAAATCCCTCAGTCTGACTCTTTGATCTCGTGCCGCCTACTAAATGAGTCCCGGTGGAATGAGTTCTGGCAAACGAAAAGTTACAACAAATGTTCAGGGGTTCTAATGTTATGAAAAGCTAAAAGTCCCTTTAAATCATCCATCATATCAGGGAGAATTCACTTGTCAAACTAGACGTACGTCACACTCCCTTAAATTTATATAATTGGGTTCCGTAGGACTTGCTGACAAAGAATATGTTAAACGTTACGCAAATAGTCTAGGAATTAACAAATTATAGCCAAAATAAAATGGTGGTGCTGTCAGACAACACCAAAATCAGAATTGCGCAGTGGCAGGTTTTGAAACCACCATTGTACGGGAAATAGGCCAACATGTTACCTCCTATTTGATTGGCGGAAAGTATATGTAAGGCTAAACATGATTAGTCGGTCTGCAAATACTAATTTTTGTTGTTAGGGGAGACGGAAGGAAGGGTACTTTTTTTCAAACGCGTGTGTAAACATGGCTCGATTGGTAAGACCCGCCAATATAGTCAATTAGGAGCGTCAGTTCAGTGCCACATGTTAAAATAAACTTACTAAGAAACAGTGCGTTGAGAGCCAGATCATATTTTTCTAAATAAAAGTCTGGGACAGAGGCAGATCGGAATTTGTGCCATTATTCATCGCCAGTCAACGTATCTTGTATTATTTCCATGAATTGTGGTAAGCTTGATATATTCGATATCTTTTTAATGAAAATTGAATGTAAATTGATAATTTATGTCTGTATATGTGTGTGGTTCAGTGGCAAACATGAGGCAAGGCCTAAATATTGCTCCAACCTGAACAGGAGGTGTCGGAGAAAAGTAAAACTGCATGGAATTGCCAAACAGTACACTGACACCTATATTATTGACTAGAAGGAACTAATGCTGGAATTGCAGAGGCGTAGTAACCATTAGGGAGGAGTATACTGGTGTAAATTGTTTCAGATGAAGCTAGCAGTTGGCCTACCGCTCTGAACTCAGTGTTTGTTATGTATTGTGTTCAGTCTGGAAATAGATTATAAATTAGTTCTGAAATAGGAGGTACAACCTTCTTGTTTCAGGGACTGTGGTCCTAGTTATTGAAGCAGCACCTGGTCTGAGTTTTGCTGAAATCCAGAGGCTGACAGCATACTCCTTGGTCCAGATAGCGACCAGTGAGGTGTCTCCAGAACACAGGAAGCAATCGAGCAGAGGAGTCTTTTCCTGCCGCCATCACGAAAGATAAGCTTCTGTGGCCAGAGTAGCTCAACATTATGTGCCCCCTCAAAAATTGACATTTTATCAAACACAGAGGGACAATTAATTGGTTCAAATAACAGGAACTGTGAACTATTCCCAAAACTATTTCCAAGATAATCAAACACCTGAAGTCATGATGAAAAACAACAACCAAGCTTGAACAAAACCAGTATTACCTCATATTACTACTGCACAACTTACACACATAGAATAATAATAATAAACTATGTCAATACAAAGTTCATATATATAAACTGTGTACATAATACTTGTAATTACATTTGATTGTGATTCCTGGTTCACTGTGTAGTTGAATCAGGATACCCATTATTGAAAGAATTAATACATATATTTTTAAACTTAAACACTTGACTCATTTAAGATAGTCTTATAGAGTGTTATATGTGTGTGTGAGTGTCACAGTGTTGTAAAGTGTTGTGGAATAAAATAAATTGTTTATCTGTCTGTTGTTGTTGTGACTTACACTTCATCATTTTCATAACCCTAGACATCTAACGTAGTCATCACACTATTCCAGAATAATTCTGACTGAGATAAAAATGTGGTAGCAAGTAAGGTCATCTGTAATACACCACACTTATTAGATACAGATACCTTCACAGCTGATCTCAGTCAGTACACTAAGTCCCCTATAAATATTTATAACATCCCACTTTACCACATATATTGGGGTCCTGTCCGGGATTTTGAATCTTTCCCTATTATAAATATTGGGGGTAATTCACTTCAGGGAATAATAAAAATTAAAAAAGGTATCCTTGGGTGAAAATAAATAAGGTTGAGCTATCAGTGCCTGTGGTTGTCCTTAGTTAATTAGTCATAGATAAAATTGTTTAGTTAAATATTTTATACATTTACCTGTTAGAAAATGGCGGACCTGGCCAAATTTCGATCTGCTGCTGTGCAGACTGCAAAAGAGTTAGGAATGGAGGGACAAGTTATGATTGCTTATGTCACTACTGAATGTGACAAATTTATTGAACGCGAAGAAAGAAGATTAGAAAAAGAGGCTGAAAGAAAGTTAGATGCTGAAAAAGAAATTAAGAGGTTGCAGATTGAGGCTGAGGCTAAGAGGTTGCAGATTGAGGCTGACAAAGAGGCTAAAGCATTGGAGGCAGATAAGAAGATTAAAAGGCTCCAATTAGAAGAACAAAAGGCAGAAAGAGAAGAGAAGCGATTGGCTGCAGAAAGGGAAGCCGAGGAAAGAAGACAGGCTGCAGAGAGGGAAGCAGAAAAGGAGGAGAAGAGATTACAAAGGGAACATGAGTTACGACTAAGGGAGTTTGAGTTTCAAGGCCATGCTCCTGAAAATGGTGCCAGTCCCTTTACCTCCGATGCTACTGCTAGTCAGGGAGCCTCAACCTCAGCTATGAACTTTCATTTAGATCATTTTGTTGAGAAAGACGATGATATTGAGAGCTATCTAAATAGATATGAACTATTAGCTACCACGTATGGGTTAGAGAGAGAAAGGTGGAGCTTAAAGTTATCTCAAGGGCTTCGTGGGGCAGCTTATGAAGTTTTTGCCAAAATGAGCAGAGGTGATCAAGAAAATTATGACATGCTAAAGCAGACTCTTTTGTTAAGATATGAAAAGAACGCAGAATTTTATAGAAAAAAATTTAGGAATGCTAAACTACTGTCAGGTGAAACCTATCACCAGTTCTCTGCACGGTTAGAGACATACTTGGAGAAGTGGACTTCTCTGGGGAAAACCCAAGATCTTAAGGAAATGGTCCTTATAGAACAATTAAGAGAGTCCATGGCTCCAGACCTGAGAAAGTTTCTCATGGAACAAGGTGCAGAGAGGCTGGGTGAGTTGCTAAATGTTGCTGAAAGGTATCAAGCAGCTCAGGCAGAGGTATCAGGTAATAAAAAGAAACAGGTAGATAATTTTAAGGCACCACAGAACTTTAATAAATTTGATCCTAGAGATCAAAACAAAGGTAAGCACCAGTTTGATAGGCCACGGTATGACAATAAAAATAAAAACCCACAATTCGATGAAAGGAAATATGATGAAAGAAAATCTTTCAACCAAGGAAAAAGGTGGTGTAAAAATTGTAAGATGAACAATCATGACACTGACCATTGTAGAAGGAAACCTGTGTATATGGCCACCCTTCAGGTCAGGTCGACCTCAAGAAAGGAGGAGGATATTCTGATAGATACCACTCCAGAAGAGTTGAGGAAGGCACAGGCTGGGGATAAGACCCTCAAGCCTTGTTTCAGGAAATTGTCAACTTGTCATACAACTCCAGGCAAGGGAGATTTTTACATGAAAAACAAGTTGATTTACAGGAAGGCCGGAACTAGATCCAATGGTCACGGACAGTTGGTTCTTCCAAAGGCATATAGGGCAGACTTAATAAGGAGCCTACATGTGAAACAAGATGGGGACCATGAGAAAATTGGTACCATCATCCAAAAGGTGGCTCACAATTATTATTGGCCCAAGGCAAGGTGGGACATTGAGAATTTTGTAGAAAGGTGTAGCATAGCACATGAGGGAACACCCACAAGTGGGAACAGTGATCAGGACCTCCACACGCCACGGGGCAAACGTAGGCCTGACACGGAAAAGAAAAATAAATTTGATAAAGTGGACCAAATGGAATGGGAAGCCCCTTTTCACGGACAAGCTTCAATTAACTGTTTTACAATGGCCACTGTGCAGAGAGTGCAAAAAGATGTCTTACCCCAGGATAAGCCGAAAATCCCTCAATCGGACTTATGTAAACTGGAGGAAGAAGATGTAGAGAGGAAATCTCTCATCAAGAATTCTAAGTGGGGAGAAAGCCCCAAGAGAAAAATTGGTAGCGGTCGTTTTGTGCATGATAATTCTGGGAAGAAAAATCATCACTATAGCACTTCGAGTGGAAGAGACCATACCGGTGCATGGACAAATAGGTCCACCAAACTAAAGGTCCATATGTAACGCTGTTAAGAACGTGGACTGATGAAAAGGCAGAGGAAAATATTACATCCTCATACCAATATGTGAATGAGCTGACCACTCGTTTAAAAAACTGGCTGGAAACTTGCCAATGAAAATTTGAAACAAGCCAGGAAGAAACATGCTGCCTATTATAACAGGAAAGCTAAAGACAGAGATTTGGCTGTGGGAGAGAAGGTACTGCTTCTTCTACCTGGTAGTCAGAATAAGTTACAAATTGGATGGCAAGGTCCATATACAGTTCTAGAGAAGGTGTCTAGAACCAATTATAAGATAGATAAGAAGGGGAAAGAAAAAATCTATCATGTGAATCTCCTGAAGAAATATTTGGAAAGAGAAAATCAGGAAGAGACGCACTTGTTGACCTTGTCCATTGCCATGGAGATGAAAAAGGAACCACTTTCATCATTTGAATATCCATTACACCCCTGTGAGACAGCGGCACAGGTGAAAATCAGTACACATTTAACGAAAAATCAGAAAGAGAGAGTGCAACAGGTTCTAGAAAATCATACAGAGGTGTTAACGGACCGACCGGGGCATACAAACTTATTGGAATATGATATGAAACTGATAGACCCCACACCTGTCTGTATGAAACCCTATTCGATTCCTTTTGCTAAGGAGAAAGCTTTGAAGGAAGAGATAGACTATTTGTTGAAGGAAGGAATTATTTCACACAGTGAATCTTCGTATAATTCCAGTGTTGTGCTCTTAAGGAAACCCTCTGGAGAACATAGACTCTGTATAGATTACAGGAGACTGAATGCTATTACAGAAGGGCAGGTGGATCCATTGCCGGATACAAATCAGTTGTTTGCCAGGCTAAATAAAGCTAAATATTTCTCAAAAGTGGATCTGAGTAAAGGATACTATCAGATTCCAGTAAAGCCTGAGGTTAGACCATACCTAGCTTTTAGTACCTCAGAGGGACACTATGAGTTTAACAGATTGCCATTTGGATTGAAGAATGCGCCTAGTGTCTTCTCTAGAATGATGAGAAAATTATTGGACCCTCTGAATAATCCATGCATCACAAATTTCATGGATGATATCCTTATAGCAACAGGAACATTTGAGGAACACATTGACTCTCTGAACATGCTGTTTAATCGACTTAGGGAAGCGAATTTAACAGACCGACCAACCAAATGTTGCGTTGGATGTAAAGAATTAGAATTCTTGGGACACACAGTTTATCAGGGAAACATGACCCCTGACCCCAAGAATTTAGAGAAACTAAAGAAAGCCCCGAGACCACAAACCAAGAAAGACGTGAGATCCTTTGTCTCATTATGTGGTTTCTACCAAAAGTATATCAAAAACTTTAATTCCATATGTGCACCGTTAACTGATTTGACCCGTAAAGGAAATCCAGATCGAATTACATGGACACCACAATGTGAATTAGCTTACCAGGAATTGAAGGAAAAGCTCACAAGCAAACCTATTTTGAAATTACCTGACTTAAGTCAAGAATTCATTGTAAGGACGGATGCCAGTAATATTGGGTTAGGTGCAACACTGCTACAGAAATCAGATGCATTGGATGGGGAATTAAGCCCAGTGGCATATGCTAGCAGAAAGTTGAATAAAGCTGAAACCAATTACTCAACTAGCGAAAAAGAATGTCTTGCAGTAATATGGGCGATAAAGAAATTCAATATTTATATGTATGGGAAGGCTTTTAAGTTGCAAACGGATCACAAACCCTTGTCGTTTCTAGCGCAGGCTAGACATGAAAATTCTAGATTACTCCGATGGTCATTACTGATGCAGCCATTTGAGTTTTGCATAGAGTATATATCTGGAAAGACAAATTTGGGAGCGGATTTTTAAGCCGCTATCCGTGTGATGAGAATCACCGTAAGCCCCAGAAATAATAATAAATTTCTCTATGTGTATATAGAATTATAGACTGACATATAACGTCTGTTTTAAGAGGGGAGAATTTGTCGTGAAACATTCTAAATCCACATATATAAATTAAAAGGTAAATGTAAAGCCTAACACATAAATTCAATAAAAGGAAAGAGAGATGGTAAAAGTACAGTGCTGTCACAATGGCGTACAAAAATCCCCCTTGTTTTCTACTTCGTCTGCAAATTGTAACGTTTCACGTTGATAGTAAAGCCTACTGCATCACTACACGCTTTCTACAATAAAACGTGTACTGTATTTCTAAGAAAACCTTGAGCTAGGCACACTGCGTAATGACCTAAATTAATACTTCCATTAATTTCATTTTATACACGGCGTGATGAAAAGACAGATGAACTTAGGATAGAGAGAGGGAGGGCTGAAAGCAGGAACGCATGCAACACTAACACGCGTCTCGCGATATACAATTAATGCCACCCTCCCCCCGCGTAAGGCCAGAAGCACTAACTTTTTTCAAATGGACAGTGATAAAAAACACTACCCATACGAGAGTTAGGTTTAAAAACATGAAAAATGCTTATTCGGAAACATGACATTATACTGGTTTACGTTTGAAAGCCTGACAGTACCCAGACACCACATCGTATCGAAGTGAACAGGAGGTAGAAGAAAATGCACATTTTGAACGCAGCCACCTAGCTCCCTTAAATTTATATAATTGGGTTCCGTAGGACTTGCTGACAAAGAATATGTTAAACGTTACGCAAATAGTCTAGGAATTAACAAATTATAGCCAAAATAAAATGGTGGTGCTGTCAGACAACACCAAAATCAGAATTGCGCAGTGGCAGGTTTTGAAACCACCATTGTACGGGAAATAGGCCAACATGTTACCTCCTATTTGATTGGCGGAAAGTATATGTAAGGCTAAACATGATTAGTCGGTCTGCAAATACTAATTTTTGTTGTTAGGGAAGATGGAAGGAAGGGTACTTTTTTTCAAACGCGTGTGTAAACATGGCTCGATTGGTTAGACCCGCCAATATAGTCAATTAGGAGCGTCAGTTCAGTGCCACATGTTAAAATAAACTTACTAAGAAACAGTGCGTTGAGAGCCAGATCATATTTTTCTAAATAAAAGTCTGGGACAGAGGCAGATCGGAATTTGTGCCATTATTCATCGCCAGTCAACGTATCTGTGTATTATTTCCATGAATAGTGGTAAGCTTGATATATTCGATATCTTTTTAATGAAAATTGAATGTAAATTGATAATTTATGTCTGTATATGTGTGTGGTTCAGTGGCAAACATGAGGCAAGGCCTAAATATTGCTCCAACCTGAACAGGAGGTGTCGGAGAAAAGTAAAACTGCATGGAATTGCCAAACAGTACACTGACACCTATATTATTGACTAGAAGGAACTAATGCTGGAATTGCAGAGGCGTAGTAACCATTAGGGAGGAGTATACTGGTGTAAATTGTTTCAGATGAAGCTAGCAGTTGGCCTACCGCTCTGAACTCAGTGTTTGTTATGTATTGTGTTCAGTCTGGAAATAGATTATAAATTAGTTCTGAAATAGGAGGTACAACCTTCTTGTTTCAGGGACTGTGATCCTAGTTATTGAAGCAGCACCTGGTCTGAGTTTTGCTGAAATCCAGAGGCTGACAGCATACTCCTTGGTCCAGATAGCGACCAGTGAGGTGTCTCCAGAACACAGGAAGCAATCGAGCAGAGGAGTCTTTTCCTGCCGCCATCACGAAAGATAAGCTTCTGTGGCCAGAGTAGCTCAACATTATGTGCCCCCTCAAAAATTGACATTTTATCAAACACAGAGGGACAATTAATTGGTTCAAATAACAGGAACTGTGAACTATTCCCAAAACTATTTCCAAGATAATCAAACACCTGAAGTCATGATGAAAAACAACAACCAAGCTTGAACAAAACCAGTATTACCTCATATTACTACTGCTCAACTTACACACATAGAATAATAATAATAAACTATGTCAATACAAAGTTCATATATATAAACTGTGTACATAATACTTGTAATTACATTTGATTGTGATTCCTGGTTCACTGTGTAGTTGAATCAGGATACCCATTATTGAAAGAATTAATACATATATTTTTAAACTTAAACACTTGACTCATTTAAGATAGTCTTATAGAGTGTTATATGTGTGTGAGTGTCACAGTGTTGTAAAGTCTTGTGGAATAAAATAAATTGTTTATCTGTCTGTTGTTGTTGTGACTTACACTTCATCATTTTCATAACCCTAGACATCTAACGTAGTCATCACACTATTCCAGAATAATTCTGACTGAGATAAAAATGTGGTAGCAAGTAAGGTCATCTGTAATACACCACACTTATTAGATACAGATACCTTCACAGCTGATCTCAGTCAGTACACTAAGTCCCATATAAATATTTATAACATCCGACTTTACCAGATGCATAACACTTAACATATTCTTTGTCAGCAAGTCCTAAGGAACCCAAATATATAAGTTTTAAGGGAGCTAAGTGGCGGCGTTCAAAATATGTATTTTCTTCTAGGATAGTCGTGCTGTTACCACCTCCTCACTTCCAAACTTTAGGGTGTCTGCTGTACTGTCAGACTAATGTCAGGAGTTTAGACATAAAACAGTAGAATGTCATGTTTCCCAATAAGAATTTTACAGGTTTTTAAACCTAACTCTCGTATATGTAGTGTTTTTATCACTGTCTATTTGAAAAAATAGCTAGTGCTTCATGCCTTTCGCGTTGGGGGTGGCATTAATTGTATATCGCGAGACGCGTGTTAGTGTTGCCGGCGTTCCTGCTTTCAGCCCTCCCTCTCTCTATCCTAATTCCATCTGTCTTTTCATTACGCAGTGTATAAAATGAAATTAATGCTAGTATTAATTTAGGTCATTAATCAGCTTGCGTATCTCAAGGTTTTCTTAGAAATGCAGTACACGTTTTATTGTTTTGTGGAAACGCGTGTATGCTGCTGTAGGCTTTACTAGTAAACGTGAAAACGTGAGAATATGCAGACGAAGCAGAAAAAGGGGGATCTCGAGTACAGTCATTGTGACAGCACTGTGCTTTTACCATTTCTCTTTCCTTTTATCGAATTTATGTGTTAGGCTTTACATTTACCTTTTAATTTATATATGTGTATTTAGAATGTCTCACGACAGAACTGCATAATATAGTCAAACAATATTCAACACGAACACATGTTAATATATAGTGGCTGGGTATGTGAAGGTCTGATGCTGTTCTTACAATGCATGTGACTTTAAACAGATGAAAGTCAATTAAATATCTGGTAAAGTCAGTTATATAACTAGAACCACCAGGCCTATACACCCCTCCACTTTAATATTATTCTTGTTCATAGTTTCTTCTTGATTTTGTTTGTTTGTTTGTTTGTTTTTTATTTTTCTATTTAACGTATAGGCCTAAGCACAATTGTGAGTATCCCTATTTTCAAATGTGATGCCACTTTCTCATGTCGGCAGTTGTTCATATTATTTGAAATTGAAAACAATATATATCCTAATTATAACCATTCAGAGGTTGAACGGGATTTCTGTTTATCTTCATTAATATTTAAAAAAAAAAAATTTCCAGGCTGTAATTCATCTGCCGTTTGTTGTGGCAATGTTTAATGTCTATAGTGTTTGTAATGTATCCTTTCCCATGATACTATGTCTCTCTCTCTCTCTCTCTCTCTCTCTCTCTCTCTCTCTCTCTCTCTCTCGCTGTTGACATTCTTTTAAATGTATCTAATGGGCGTTTGTTGGTATTTGAATTGGTAGTGTTTTATACAAATGCCGATATGCGTAATTGGCATCATATCTTCTGTCCAATCGTTGCATATAGTGCAAATCAAAATTATCGAACTGTGTGCTTATGCATGTCTAACAAAAATAAACAGACAAACACACAAATAAAAAAATAAACAAAACAAAGCAAAAGAAAATTTGTAAAAAATAAACCATTACTCCAGGGAACTAGTCACCCCACACTGTTGATGCTGGACCTAGTATAGTGCAGTCTGTAACACTTCACTTCCCTACAGCAGTATCTCCTATGGGCCTACCTTTACCTTTACTTTTATATTTGAACTAAGTTTTTGTTTTGTATTGTCGCTGTTTTAAATTTCATTCATTCTCATTCAATTCCCTTTACAACTGTGTATATAACACTACCACACTTTTAAAAAGCTGTGGAAGAACCGACCCCCTAAACTTAAACACTGAGTGACAGGAAATTTCTTGAATCAGACATGGGGAAACTACCACATTCTGTTAGAGTTAAATACCTGAACAACGAAGTCTCACACGACTGTTCAGTATGAATGATGAGTTATTCGTCTCGTAATGAATAGACCCGGCCCGCAAGCTGCGTGGTTTTCGTCGAAAACATACTTAGTAGCCTGCTTCTTACTTACTTACTTACTTACTTAGTCGTTCCCCTTCTACCGTGAGGTGTAGAGGTTTGGAAGAGAGAGCGCCAGACCATTCTATCAGCTGTCTTCTTCCTGGCCTGGTTCCATTCTAGTCCTCGGTCCTTCAAAGATTGTCTAATGTTGTCCTCCCAGCGGACTCTGGGTCGTCCTGGAGGTCTGGATCCCTGGCTCTTTGTTTCCCATGCTTGTCGTGGTAGCCGATCTTCTCCCATTCTGCAGACATGGCCAAACCATCTTAGTTGGGACTGTTCTATTTGGGTCTGCAGCGGATGGGATTTTAGGCCTTGACGGATCGTCTGGTTGCGGACCATGTCTCTTCTTGTTACTTCAACCACTTTCCTCAGATACCTCATTTCTGAGGTTTGGATCTGGCTTTTGTGGGTTGTAGTCATTGCCCACGACTCGCATCCATATGTCAAGACTGGGACATAGGTGGAGCGGTATACAGCCATCTTCGTTTTCTTACCAACCTCTTTCTTGCTGAGGAATCCACGATTTATGGCCTGAAAAAGTCTCCCAGCCGCTGCTTTTCGAGTGGCCAACTCTTCTTTGATGCCTCCCTTTCGGTCTATAATAGCTCCGAGATATTTAAAGTGGTCGACCTGCTCCAGGACCTGTTCTCCCAACTTAATCTGATGTTTTCTTTCTTCTCGTGATATCACCGTGGATTTTGTTTTAGAGCTGCTTATGACCATCCCTCTCTTCTCCAGCTCTTCCTTCCAGACTTGCAGGTTGGATTGGAGATGTGCCTCTGATTTAGCAATCAGGGCAACATCATCAGCAAATGCCAGCTCCGAAAGATAGACCTGTCTCATCTTCCAGTACCCCACTGAATACTTTCTTGTTCTCTCCTTACATGCCTTGATGACATCGTCCATAAGGAGTATGAAGAGGTAAGGTGATAGGATATCACCTTGTCTTACACCAGTGGTGGTCCTGAACTCTTCTGACTTATGGTTTGCTGTCCTCACATAATTTCTGCAAGACTTGTAGAAGCTCTGTATAGCATGAATCAGAGGTGCTGGAATGTTCTTCCTTGCCAAACAGTCCCAAAGTTTGCTCCAGGGGACCCTGTCAAACGCCTTTTCCATCTATGAAACAAAGATGGATCTCACTCTTATACTCAAGGGCCTTTTCACTCAGCTGTCTGAGTGTGAAGATTAGGTCTTGAGTACTTCGGTTTGCTCGGAATCCGCACTGGACCTCATCCAATTGTGGCTCAGCTAGGCGTCGGAGTCTCTGCTCTAGGATTCTAGAGTAGATTTTACCAGGGACACTGAGAAGGGATATGCCTCTATGGTTTCCACATTGTCGATTGTCCCCCTTTTTGAAAATTGGTGTTATGATGGCAATTTCCCAATCCTTTGGTATGGTCTTGTTGCACCATGCTGCCTGTAGGACCTTTAAGAGTAATAGGTCGCCTGATGCTCCCATGTACTTAACCATTTCTGGTGTTATACCATCATGCCCTGCTGCTTTGCCCATCTTGATTTTCTCTAGTGCTGCCCTCAGTTCTTCCATCTTTATGTCATCTTCACCATCATTGGTTTCCTCTTCTGTGTCAGTGGTTATCATTTCTGATGTTTCATCATGCTCACCATCCAGGAGTTCTGAGAAATATTCTTTCCATCTTTCCATTACTTCCTTCGGGGCAGTAAGCAATTTGCCTTGCTTGTCCTTTATAAATTTTAGAGGGCATTGTTTTTCTTTCCTCATGTTCTTTAGGGTCTTATAGAACAATTTCTGGTTTTCTTGTGCATCTTTTTCTAGCTTTTCTCCAAATTCTTCCCAGGACTTCTGTTTTGCTGCTAGCACTTTGTTCTTTGCTTCTGTTCTGAGTGTCACATATTCTCTATATTTTTCCATTTGTCCTGTTGTGTTTTTAGCTCCTAAGTATTGTTTCCATGCCATTTTCTTCTCTCTTATTTTCTCTTTGACTTCCTCTGTCCACCAAGGTGTCCTCTTTCTCTGGTTCCCAAGTCGGACTTCACCGCATGCTTCTGCAGCAGCTGTCTTTATGATATCCTTGAATTTATTCCAGAGGGTTTCCAAATCATCAGGTCGTTCTTCTGTGTTACTCACTGCTGTAGCAATAAGCCCCTGATATCTGGTCTTAATTTCTGGCTCTCTCAGCTTGTAGGTCCTAATGCTCATTTCTCCTGCTCGTTTACTTGGTTTCTTGCGTGATGTTGGGCAGTTCCTAGGCTGAGCAACTCTTTCAGTTGTTCGTTTGATTGTTAGCTGGTAGTGATCACTTCCAATCTCTGGCCCCCTCCAGACTCTTGCATCTCGGACATATCTGAATGAGCTTCTCCGAACAATGGCATAGTCGATCACTGACTTCTCATTCTTGGTTGGTTCACATCTAGTGTATGCATGTATGCGCTTATGGGGGAACTTTGTGTTTGTAATGATCAGATTCTGCTCACTGCAGAATCTAAGGAGTCGCTTTCCATTGTCATTGAGAGTATCTTCTCCATATCTTCCGATAACTCCACCCCATCTAGCATGGTCATTTCCAACTCTGGCATTAAAATCTCCGAGCATAATAACTTCATCTAGGCAGTCGTCCACTGTCCTTTGAAGCAGCTCGAAGAATTCCTCCTTGACCTCTGCTCTCTCATCCTCATTTGGCCCATACACTATGACCAGGTTGACTATGGTTTCTCCTTCTTTTAGTTTTACAACCATAATGCGCTCCGAGACAAAGTTCCATCCCTTGATACTATCTTTTTGATTTTGGGCCACAATGCAACCCACGCCCCCTTTAGCCCTTTCAGATATGGGTACACCACTGTAGAGCAACGTGTTGCCATCGAGATCCATGACTCCTTGTCCTTTTTTCTTCGTTTCCGTTATAGCCAGGATTTCTAGTTTTGCTTTCCTCATCTCTTCCACCAGCTCCTCTTCCTTCCCATTTATACTTCTTGTGTTCCAAGTTCCATAAGTCGTAGTCCGTAGTCCGTTCCAGTTCGTCGCCTTTAGAATCAGCCTACTTCATTTTTATTTATTTATTTTTTTTTACTTTCGCTTATGCTTTTTCTTAAGTGAAATATACCTTCAGGGCCGGATTTAGACGTGGTGAGGCCCTATCTGGCAATTGGTAACAGAGAATAAGGCCGTGTAACAGCTGAACTTCGTATACTTACGTTTAAAAATTCATTTAGGCGTATCATGTATGATGTACTGCCGTATTGTCATTATAAGTGCAAAATATCACTATAGACTTACTCCTGCTATAACTATTTCTATAACTATTTGTGCGCTAAGGCGCCCCCCCCCACCCCACACACACACACACAAACATAGCTACACCACTGTTAGAGAGACCCCTTCGGACTGTGAGGCCCTAAGCTGTAGCTTGTTTAGCTTATGCCTAAATCCGATATTGTATACCTTCGACGTGCATCACAGGACACGTGGAGACATTATAAATATGATAATGCGGTAATGCATTCCAGACGTTTTTATTGCGCGGTGTCTCATTTATTAAAGTGACACCCCAGCTGGTATGTCCCGACGCAGAATGTATCTACGCACGGCAGTACGAGAGTTAACGAAGATTTAAGTGCTGCATTATACGGCTTAGTGTATCAGTATTTCTTTACGCTAAATTGTGATTTCAGGTTCGGGATACATTTGGTCCCGTGTTATATAACATAATATTATGGTTTTCGTGTGAACTGTGTATTAACCAAATAAGAATCCGTGCGACGCTAAAAGAAATAGCTTTAATTAAGAGATTTGTTCTCTTCAATAACATAGATATTCTCAAACCTGTGTTAAATTATATCTCATGTTGTTCACTGTGGTCTACGAAGATGACACATCCATTAGGTTATTACTGATGTTGCCTCAGGCATTCGCCAGTGCAGACTAACATATGGTTGTTGATAGGGTTGGCACCTGATCGTGTAAAACAAAACTGATATAGAATAAGGCGCTTCAAGGGCACACATTAATGCTTCGATACAGGCTTCCTACAAGGGGACCAGGTGGAGCATTGGGTTCATTCTCCTTAAGACTTTAGAACATGATGACCATAAAGTCATAACTTTAATATCTTAATATAAGGTCTTTAATATTTGGACATGTGTCATAATATAACCGACGTACTCTGTATATAGGTTGAACCAGGGCCGTAGATGCGAGGGGGGGGGTTCAAACCCCTACCCCTAAGGGGGAAAATTATACTGTAATTATACCAAAATAGTGCATTAAAATTTTTTTTTATTATACCCCCTCCTCTCCCCCCGCCTCTTAATAAAGTCCTATCTACGGCCCTGGGTTGAACGAGGACCTCTCCTCGCAAAAATTAGCCAATTTTTTTTTTTTTTTTTTAATGATAGGTTAAACTGCATGGCAGTTGGAGGTAATGAAGTTACTGCAGCTGGTGCTAAACAAACCATTATTTTTAACAGCTGGGTAGACTGCTACTCGGACGCGCACTGTTGAAATTTATTTCAAACAAAACACTATCCCCCCAAAAAATGTTAAGCCGGGCGTTAGCCACACAGGGAACAACACCAAAAAGGAATGCCCATGTAATCCAAGAACCTTAAAACGTACAATGTTTTAATTAATCTCTTTCATTGTGTTTATCTTTGTTGTTTTTCACCAATAAGTGGTTTGTGTCTTTCTGATGAAGAGACATCTTGGCTGATAGGCTGCTGTTGTTCTTTGTTCAATCTTTGTCAAGCGAAAACTCATCATTTCTTTTTGCTTAGTGGAGTTATGAAGCTTTTTTTTTTTTTTTTTTTTTATAATTGGAAAGGGGGAGGTAAACTCAGAACATAATGACAAGTACACCGATATTCTTCCTCCTCGTCTCTGTTATATATTTTAATTTTTTTTTCTTCTGTTTTGTTTTTACCCAATCCACCATACACACTCTCTGTCTCTCTCTATTATATATATATATCGCCTTCTCTCTCTCTCCCTCTCTCTCTCTGTCCCTTTCTCTCTGTCCCTCTCTCTCTGTCCCTCTCTCTCTCTGTCCCTCTCTCTCTGTCCCTCTCTCTCTGTCCCTTTCTCTCTGTCCCTCTCTCTGTCCCTCTCTCTCTGTCCCCCTCTCTCTCTGTCCCTCTCTCTCTCTGTCCCTCTCTCTCTGTCCCTCTCTCTCTGTCCCTCTCTCTGTCCCTCTCTCTCTGTCCCTTTCTCTGTCCCTCTCTCTGTCCCTTTCTCTCTGTCCCTCTCTCTCTGTCCCCCTCTCTCTCTGTCCCTCTCTCTCTCTCTCTCTCTCTCTCTCTCTCTCTCTCTCTCTCTTTTGCCCTTATGCGCAGCATCTTTCAGTATTATTTGCCCTTATTAACCTCATAGCAACGAGAAAAAAAAAGTTGCCATTTGTGACAATCTTGAATCAGATTCTTGATCGACTACTCCTCTGACTACTTACTTAGTCGTTCCCCTTCTACCGTGAGGTGTAGAGGTTTGGAAGACAGAGCGCCAGACTATCCTATCGGCTGTCTTCCTCCCGGCCAGGTTCCATTCTAGTCCTCGGTCCTTCAAAGATTGCCTAATGTTGTCCTCCCAGCGGACTCTGGGTCGTCCTGGGGGTCTGGATCCCTGGCTCTTTGTTTCCCATGCTTGTCGTGGTAGCCGATCTTCTCCCATTCTGCAGACATGGCCAAACCATCTTAGTTGAGACTGTTCTACTTGGGTCTGCAGGGGGGTGGGATTTTAGGCCTTGACGTATCGTCTGGTTGCGGACCATGTCTCTTCTTGTTACTTCAACCACCGTCCTCAGATACCTTATTTCTGAGGTTTGGATCTGACTAAAATATTTATATTAAACCCCTCCCCCCTAAACAGTTGCTTTCTTTGAATGCTGAACCTGACAACACTGCTTAGACCAGAGCCTAATCTGGCACACTCTTGTCAATATTACGTCAGACCTACAGCATAGATTACAATAAAAGTGTGAACATAAATATAAAACAAGTAACTTTTTAATATGACAAATAGGAAATGAGTAATATTTCATAACTATTTCCAACCAAACATATTTTCCACTAGGGAAAATAAAATAGTGCTACTCAAAATGTGTTCGTTAATATGTTTTACTGCAGGGCCACACAGGTCATGTTGTAGTTTTTACAGATGGTTTATGTTTCCGTTCCAACGCACGGAGTGAGGCCCAGTTTTCCTCTTTTTTTTTTAAAGGACTATCTTCATTGCACAAAGTCGACGCCATCAGTGCTCCGATCTCCTCCCTTAGATCGCACAAGGAGGATCTCAGCGCAGTGCACGAACTCCATAGCCCCGGCGAGAATCCCAATGTGTGTATAGAATGTATAGGAATCACACATTCTATAAATATTTTTGTGGTGGGTAGGTTTCCTAATTTTTAAATTTTGCCAGGGCAGCGGCCTGAAAAGCCTTCTCATTACGATTTCCAACTGCCGTGGGATTTTAAACGTGCGTAACTTGCACACGGGACCTCCTATTTTTTCGCCCTTATCCGAGAAGGCTATGCATCCGATCTCACTACCCATGAGGGGGGGGGGGGGGGGTGACGTAATTGGGACCACTGGTTCTGAAAAAAATATTTCAATAAATTATCTCTCAACTGGGATTCGAACTCGGTACCTCTTGAATTTGAGGCGGACGCCATACCTCTGAGCCATTCCGACATCCAGTTTACTTCTGAATAATTATGGTCCTTGTGTGTAAAGACAGGGCTGAGTTGGTCTAATGTGCTGTATGTAAAGCAACTTTCATGAAGATTCGTCTGTATTATTTTGATTTCAATGATCTTGTTTTTACCTGCCAACAGTGGGTCATCGTTCCCCGAAGCTGAAATTTCTGAAATACCTGACACGTTTCAAGAGCTTTAAAGACTCAACTTTGTGAACGGTAGATTAAATATGTACGGACAATAAATTGTGACCCGGAATATATAAACGTACATTTTGCGTACACCAAGAAACAAAGATAAACTTTAGGATAATCAATTAACCAAGCTTTGTGTACGCGGATACGTTCATACAAAGGATGATTCATTCTTCCGTACAAATGTGAACTAGTGGTGAATATTGATTATTGAACAAAACTCACATCTGCAGTCTTTGGACAAGGTGCAAAATCAAGCTCTCAGGCTCATTACAGGAGCCATGAAAACTACACCAATAACAGAGATGCAGAAGGTTGCTGGATTACAGACATTGTCCCATAGAAGAGACACAAAAACCATGATCCAGATGGAAAAGTACAACAGTATGCCAATGCACCCAATGAAGGCAAGACTAGATGATCTGGCATTGGGACGTCTAAAGCGTAGCAGCTTTGTGCATCGGGGGAAAAGACTTATAAGACAGCATCAAGAAGACCTATCCATGAAGACAACACCACTGAAGCCCACCCTATACCCTGTACCATGGGAGCAGGCCAGCAGTGCCCTCCAAATTAATACAACAGTCAGTGGTCTCACAAGTGGATGTGAGTATAATGATCTGCAAAAACGAACTGCTACATTGAGTATGATCCAAGAAAGCTATCCCGATCAATCATGGATACATGCCTATACAGATGGATCAGCAACTAATGCTGTTAGGAATGGAGGTGCCGGTATCTTTATCTCATATCCTGACAACCACTATGAGACTAGGCACATTCCCACTGGTAAATTCTGTTCCAACTATACAGCTGAGGTTCAAGCTCTAGAGCAAGCTGCAAATATGATTTATAACACCAACTCTGACTGCCACCAGGTAGTCATCCTCACAGATGCACTGTCTGTCCTGCAAGCTCTCAAGGGTGGTAAACTCCCGCATCTGAGAAATGAACTAAACAAGGTAGCTGCCAAAAAGAGAACCATACTTCAGTGGGTACCATCTCATTGTGGTGTACCCGGAAATGAAAAGGCAGATAAACTTGCAAAAAAGGGAGGAGAATGTGAACAAGAAGATAATGAAGTCACATACTTTGAGAAAAAGAGAGCTATCCAGACTATCAGAAGAGAACAGAACCAACCCAAAGACGACTATCACACTCTCGACCGGCAGGGACAGACAACTATTTTTCGACTCAGGACAGGGCATAACAAACTGAATAAACACATGCACAAGCTACGATTGTCTGCTTCACCACTGTGCACATGTGGATTAAACGAACAAACTGCTGAGCATGTTCTACAGGACTGTCCTCTGTATGACCAGTTAAGAAAGATATACTGGCCCAATGACTCAACACTAAACTCAAAGCTATATGGAGTTAAAGAGGAACTTCAAACAACAGTCGAATTCATCATGAGAACTCGTCTGACGGTGTAATCATCAAAGATGCGATCGCAAGAAGAAGAAGAAGAAGAAGAACAAAACTGTATGTGTAGGACAACTAAAACAAGGCACATTTGTTACAAGTATATGTGTTGTGCTGCACATTCTACGATATTATCTCGAGATTAGAATGATCGTTGTGCAGCAGTTGAACGGTAAGTAGGAATGTAGAAAACAGCGTTTATAATACCAGTTATCGAAAAGTTCCTGTATCCCTACAATACCAAATCAAGTATACTTGCTTATTGATCAAAAGTTACTTTGTACCTATTATTATTATTATTATTATTATTATTATTATTATTAAGAGACTTTTTGTTCCCATCACCTGGCAAAGGCCTTCCTTAATTTCGTGCTTCTTATTTCTCCCCCTCACGTTACTTTCTGGCAGTACAGTCAGTATCCTTTTACCCGATATCCTCAGAACAGCATTGTTTCGGAAACCGGGTTTTTTTCGGTTTTCATGTGTCACACAGATCGCGTTCAATAAGTACCGCAAATCGCCCAAAATAGCCCAAATCGCGTTCGAAAATAGTCAGAAATTGTCAAAATTGTAATCAGAAAGAAGCCCATAGAAACTTTCGAATTTCATAGTATTTCGGTTTTCGGGGGTTCTGATAAAAGGATATAGACCTGTAGTATCATCGTTTCATTGAATGTACTTTATTTGATATTTGTATGTGCACAGTGAGCAAGAGGACATGCACACCATCATAGCTGGCAGACGCTGGAGCTGAGTTGGTCATGTCCTCAGAAGAGACCCCGATGCCATCACAAGAACAGCTATGCTTTGGACCCCTGAAGGAAAGCGAAAGAGAGGCCGACCAAAAACAACTTGGCGGAGGACTGTGGAGGCTGAGATGCAAAGAATGAACCAGAGTTGGGGCACTGTACGAAGGATGGCCACCGACCGTGCAAAGTGGAATCAATTTGTTGTTGCCCTACAAGACGCCACTAGGCGTGATGACCACTGACTGCTTTGACGGTCGGTGGTTAAGGATCGAAGAAGAAGAAGAAGAATGTGCACAGTGACAAACCAATTGCGAATAACTGTAGTTATGTAGATTTTGGTAGGGGTCCCCCCACTACCCTTATGTAGAAAATTACTTCAGGACAACATTGCACTGTACATGTGATTTTCAAACTCCATAACTATATAAAGTCTTGCTTCTTCCGTTTCGCCTGTCATGTTTACAAACTCGCTTCTTCACAGATCTAACATTATAATCTCCAAGATGGTACTTTCTGGTAGTTGATTATCACAACAAATTCCATCTGCCGGAAGTATTATATCACTGAACGTGTCTTAATCTTTACCAAGATTGGTATTCTCTTACATACCAGTGAGATCGTGTATTTGGGCCCGACATGTTTGATAACTAGCATCTTATCACGCTATAAAATGGTTTCGTGTATCTTCCCAGACAAAAAGTGTGAGTTAACAATATGAATGCCGCTCAGTGTATGCTTTTGCTCCGTCTGCGCTAGCGTTAAGCGAAAAGTCAGTGTGACAAGTCGCTCCTTTGCTACGCGTCGCTGATAACAAAGGAGAAAATAACCCGGACAGAGAGTTTTGTGAGAGGTGTGACAAGATGTGATAAGAAAAACTTGAACGATGAAAGCGAAAACAAGAATACTGGAAGAATTAGCACGTAAAAAGGAATGGCAAAGTAAAAATGTCGGAGAGGAGTGAAGACCAGAAAAAGAGAACGAACTTATTTCGTTACAGTTGCTCATTTACAGCTGGAATAGACCGAAGTGTGACGCTATCAGGTTTCAAACCCCAAACCCTGTACCTTTACTGCGAGAGGCTAGCACACTAACCACTCTGCCATTCGGAAGATCGTAGTTTTTGTAGCAGTGTGTTACATGACGAGGTTGCCAATTCCGTAGACAACATCTTATCTTCCTCTTCTTTGTTTAGTCCATGGCCGCTGACTGACAAAGCAATCAGTGACCATCACGCCTTGTGGCGTCTTGTAGGACAGCAACAAACTGTTTCACATTTTGCTCGGTAAGCAGTCATCGTTCGTGTGGTGCCTCAGCTGTGGTTCATGCTTTGTATCTCTGCCTCCACAGTTCTGCACCACGCAGCTTTTGGCCGACCTCGCTTTTCTTCTGGAGTCCATAGCATGGCAATTCTGGTGATGGTGTTAGGGTCTCTTCTGAGGACATGGCCAACCCAATTCCAGCATCTACCAGCTTTGATGGTGCGAATGTCTTCTTGGTGGCACCGAGTTAGCAGTTCTTGGTTGGTGATGGTGTTCGGCCAGAAAATTCGAAGAATTTTCCTTAGGCAGGTTGTGTGAAAAGAGGGCAGTTTGGACATTTCATTTTCTGTTACTCTTCAGCATTCTGCAACGTACAGAAGAACAGAAATTACGCAGTTCTCATATATTTTTAATTTATTGGTTGTACTGTACTTTCAATATTATCAGATGCTGTTTAGAATGGCAAAGGCTATTCTGGTTTTATTCATTCTTATAAGTCGCCTTTTACTACATACCTGAAGGAGTTGTAAATCCTGTGGTTTCGTTGTGTCCTCACAAATCCCCGAAAACGACGCGGCGGCTGTTATCATGTCGTTTTCAGATGTATGAATTTATGTAAATTTACTTTATGTAAATTCTAATGATTCTCCTATATGCCATGTTGTATTTTATTATATCATGTCAGTACGTATCAATGTATTTTCTGGAGAATAAAGATTATGTGTGTATGTATATGTTTTCCTGTGAAGATCAAATTATACAAATCACTTGTATTATCTATTCTCTTGTATGGGTGTGAGGGCTGGACACTCACTGCAGATACGGAGCGAAGGATTCAGGCTTTCGAGCATAAATGTTATAGAAAAATTTTGCGCATTTGCTATAAAGAGCACAAAACAAATGTGTATGTTAGAGAAAAGATAAACACTTAGTCAGGCCACCAAGAACCACTTTTGTCAATAGTGAAACGTCGAAAGCTTGCCTGGTTTGGGCATGTAACTCGTCATGACTCCCTTTCGAAAACGATCCTCCAGGTCGAAGGTAAGCGGAGAAGAGGAAGGCAAAGAAAATCCTGGGCTGATAACATCAAAGAATGGGCAGGACACGGTTTTTCCATACTTGTACGCATTGCTGAGGATAGAGAGCAGTGGAGGACCATGTCTGCTGATGCTTCCACCATGGCACCCCTACGACCCATGACGGGTTATGGGTTGAGATGATGATATGTATATGTATGTTTGTGCGTGTGTGTGTGCGTGCGTGCGTGTGCGTGTGTGTGTGTCACTGTTAGTTTTTCTCATATCACTATATCTGTAAACTGTCTCCGAATACAGGTATCACTGTCACGTTGCTATCATGCATCAGTATTTTTTCTTTTTATCATGTACAGCAATTTCTCGCTTATCGCTGTTAATTCGTTCTTGAACAATCGAGCGCTAAACAAAAATTAGTTTCCCTTAAGAATTAACAGGAAACAAATTAATTCGTTCCGAAGGTCCAGAAAACTGTATTAAAATTAAGTACCTAGTGTTGCAAAACAAAAACTAAATAGTTAACATTTATTAACTACACATAATTATCACACATTGAACAGAATATTATTTATATACTGGACTTGCAAAAAAATATTTTAAAAATATTATATGAGTTTAATCGCTGCAGTTCCATCGCTTGTGGCTACAGATGGCACGAGCTGTCTTCATCATCAGATGACTGATTAGCAGAAGGTTTTGTAGGTGTTGAAAATGTGTTTCTGCCTCCAGGTGTAGAAGGCACGGCTGTTTGGTTAGTGGAGGCAGAAGATTTTGGGGAGACTTAACAAAAAAAAAAAAAACGAATCGAGCTTGTTTTGCTTTGCCACTATTTTTCTTTTCAAGAAGCACCTTATAGCAATTAAGATCTTGTTCTATGTTACGGATCACTATATAACTGCATTCCGTACTGTGGTCATGCTTCATTATGCTAGAAGTGACAATGCTTCTTGGCCATTCCACCATCCTGAATGAACATGAAAGATATATTCCTGCCTCCCACATAATGGTATGCACAACGTAAGATCTATTTTTTTAAAGTGTATAACCGGAATATGGCGTAAAATATACCGCGTTATATCGAAATAGCACTAATCGAACAATGTAAAACCGGGGGATTGCTGTATATAGTAGACTTGTACCGTCCGATTGACTAAGCGGTGATAGCGCTTTCTTCTCGCGGGACAGTAACCGGGTTTCGGGATCGAAACCTGGCATCGTCGCACCGCAGTCTACCCCGCTGTAAATGGGTACCTGACTTTGCTCTTTGCGTTAGGGTACTATTGCGCTGATCTTTTGATGTTCTTCTTCTTTGGTAATCACGATTTTAAAATACCTAAGATGAAAGATTTTTGGAAATTATTGTAGAAATTGTGACTTTGCCAGTATTGTAGTATGCGTTGGTGACACCTCTCTGGAAATATTTATACTCAGAGAAAAACTTTCTCTGGATTCTAACATATATTCTAACTTGTCGTATCATAGGACGACTTAGCCTTACATTGGGCGTTACATTTGTTTGGTATGCTTATCATCTGCGCATTGTTATTCGTGCGTTGTGAGCCTATTGTATGTTGCTCTTAGATGTATTTCAAAAAAATGTACCATTTTTTTCCCGGGGGGTGTGGTAATCTGTTGCGCATATTACATACACATATTTTTTGTATGGAATTATGCGATACACGGATTACTTTGTCTATTTAATATGGAAAATATATAGTTGTATTTATTTGGGTACGAAAATGCTTCCCTTGGTAAAGCTAGATAATCCATGATTGATTTATACGTTTGATTATATGGATGATCTCTCTTGATATTGATTCGGCGTATGAATAATTGAATTCATGTCAGTTCTCGTTTGTTAGGGCCAGAAAATAGATTAATTTTGCTTAGAATGTTTATGGTCCGAATTCATGTGTACTACTTGTCTAGTGCAAGAAGATTCAGTTTTATATTGTGTATCTTTGTATGTTTAGGTCGGACTATATTCTTTGTGCCGGAATGTGGCGCAGGTATTCGTAGTCCTACTGGGTTGTAGGAATTCCGAAGTAGTCGCCGATAATGGCTGAGTGTTTTTCTAGGGCTGGTCCTGTTATGATTAAAAAGTGATTTGTGGATGATTTTTCCATAAGGAGGGAATGTCTCTGCGAGAGTATTGTGTCAGAGCTTCTTCTCATGTACTTTATTATGTTTAAATTCGGACTCCAGGTAAAGCCAGACCCTCTTTTCTTTGATGACCTTCATTCGGTTAGGTTTAGATGACAACCTAGTTTGAACGTCGTTGGTCGTCCATATGCACAGTTGAAGATGACAGGTTCCACTAGTATTCCTATCTACATGAAACAACCCTATTAATGTAGAGCTAGATGGAAAACTCTATGAAGTTATATATATATTCAAATGTTGAATTAACTTTGGCTTTATTATTATCCTTCTGTTGGACGAGTGAGTGAAACTCACAGAAGGTGGCCATCTTTGAAGTACTGTCATTATGGTGCATCACTGGCCTGAGAACAGAATCTAACTCTTATTATCAGACAGTGGATCGGAGATCTTACCATCAAGGAACTCCGTCATTATGAAATAACACTATTACTGTCAAGAAAAGGTTCTAGCAACGAACCGCTATTATTATTCATGTATGTACATTTACTGAGTATGCGACGACAGACAACTAGAACGTCTGCCTACTGTCGTCCCATAATATATATTCATATGCTGCCTGAATACATTACTGATGTTGCTACTCAATTATGCAATATGATGATGTCCTGTCAACCATGTACTGTCATATGCAGATGTTCACGTCAAGTGTGTGTGTCCTTAATAAAAGGTGCAAAAAAAACGTCAGCTGTAGTTCCAGCCATCATTGACTCGTATAAGAGTGTGTGAGTGCAGTATTATCTAGTGTCAACTACATAGAACAGTACACCATTCGCGTTGCTTCCACTCTCACACTACATCTACATGACCAGTAGATACAGCGCTGCGCAAGGTTGGGTAGTTGATCAAGTTCCCACGTAGATTCCATCTTTCAATCATACAGTGGTAACGCAGATGCCGTGCTCCTCCTGGAGCCTCAAGGGAAACCGGTTCCAGTATGACAAGTGCTGTCCAAAACATGGAAGTCAAACATCGATACTTTACAGTGATCTAGACTTTACAGGTACACAAAGGCAGCAAAGAAAGGAACTGGTCACTCCCACCTCATAAAGCTGGACCTAGTATAGTGAAGTCTCTAACACTTCACTCACCTACGGCAGTAGGTGCTATGAGACTACCTTTACCGTTTTGTATAGACTCGGGTATGTTTACATTGGCGTCGACGAGATTAATGTATCCTTTAAACAAACAAACAAAAATGCAACAAACAAAGCCAGGGTTAGCTGAGAGCCGTGCGTTAAACCTTTTACTGTGATGACAACACAATAATTGTTGACGTGTATGGAGTTATAAATGTGTTTTCTCTATTAAAAAAAAACTCGCACCGCACAATTTCGAAATACCTACCCGATACGTCCCGTGCTATCTATTGTTAGAAACATTGTTGTGGAGGTTTTCCAATATTGGCTTCTTAACTTCGAGCGTCCATTTGCTGAGTGGTTAGAGCGCGTGCGTCTCGAGGCACTTGCCGGGTTCGAAACGTGGTATCGCCACGCTGCAGTCTACCCAACTGTAAATGGGTATCTGGCTCTGTTCTTGAGTTAGGGAAGGCAAAGGCGGCGAGCATGGGCAATGGACACACCCCCCGCCCTCCCCCTCCCCTCCCCCCTTCCCTCACCACTTCCACGTCATAAAACTGAGACAAGTATAGATGAATCCTCTAATACTTCACTCACCGACGGGCAGTATCTGCCTTTCACCCTGCGACAATTCGCGGAAAAAGTTCTACTTCACAGAGTTTCATTATCCTAAAATGTTGAGAAGCGCTACTTGTCAACCATGCGTGAGGTGCCAATCCCAAATTCCTTCAGCCATTCAGTTTTAAGAGAATTGAAAAATAACAATAGTATAAGAATGTTTGAACAGTAAGAAACACAGGTAGAGTTAGTTATTTGCATGTCACACACACACATACCGTACCATAAAACAGAGTAAAGGTACTCCCATAACAGATCCTGACGTAGGGGAGTGCAGTGTTAGAGACTAGTCCCAGCATCAAGAGGTGGGGTGACCAGTTCTCTTCCTCACTACCTCTTCCTTCCCTAACTAAAGAGCAAAGTCAGGTACCCATTTACAGCTGCATAGACTGGAGTGTGATGATACCGTGAAGCGAACCCGGCACCTTTGCCGCCAGAGACCAGCGCTCTAACCACTCTGTCAATCAGACGTTCAACATACCACACAAAAATACTTTCTTGTGAGGTTTACTTGTTTTTGTTCTCTTGTACACGTGCCACATCATGTGATCATAATTATTCATGAATGTAAACTTATTCTGATGCGTAAACGATATCTGCCTCGTTTAAATTGCCCGGGCCTCACTCCATGTGTTTGATCAGACATATAAACCGTATGTAAGAACGTCAACATGAACTGTAGAAAAATGGTGTTTGAAATTAAAGGAGATCTGTGAGACTCCTATTTTCTTAGAATTTGAAAGACTGTTAAATCTGTTGTAAGGGTAAACAAATAAATATGTGCTAGAAAACCTAAGAATGAAAATAGAAGTAATGAAGTGTCATACGGTAGTTAAAGTGTTTTTATTGGGCCCGTCTAAGTAAAGAGTGAATGTTGACAGATACACGAGAATGTATAGAAGATAGATTTCACATGTGGTAGGTTGAGGGAAAGATATGTCTCTGGAGTGAGTAGGTTTCTGTCCTCCAGCCTATCCGTACAACTGTGCTTTGTTTATAAGACAGTCTTTGCCTCCCTATCTAAAATAAGAAAAGTTACACTTCACACACACAACTATGTGACAACAAGACACACACACGCGAAAAACTAAGGATAAATGGGTATGGGTCTGACCAACACACAAAGTTAAATTTCTTTGTTGTTTATTATCACTAAACTGGTTACAACATCAAATGCTCAAAGATATCAAGAAAATCATTTACATATAGAGGAAATAAAGAAGAATGGTGCGCCTTCATCGTTTGGAGAAAACCCAATAAATATTAACCCAAAAGATTGAAGGTTAGCAGAATAAACAATCTTGGTACAATATAAGACCAAGTAAAGTAAACAAAAATCAGACAACCAAATTAATAGATATTTCCCAGCAAGAACAAGAAAATCATCACACACTCACTCACTCACTCACTCAGTGGCCACCTCTCACTCTCTTACCTAAAGTCTCCTACCCATGGGTCTGTAGTATCCCTTGGTAACAGATTATTCCTTGAACATAATCCCTAGTTCACTGTGATTTAATATACCACTCCAGCTGTCGAGGATACAAATTGGCCCCAGTCCATCCCAAAAAGAAAACTAATGAGGTGAACGCCGAATATGTTATTTTTCTTGATTAATCCTGGTAGCAATATAAAATCGTAAAGGTTATCGTCACTGTTCTTAACTATCACTTTTCCTCCGATGGGGTGCACAGGGGAATATAAGTCTAGAAACAGGAACTACAACTGAATAAACTTCGTTGCGACAACGCTTGCAGTGTATGGGCAGGCGGGGAAAAACAGGCTTGTTTCCCGCTCGGTCTGGAACTTCTATCTGGCTACAGGTTTCACTACGAATAGGTAAATAGTGTGAGAATCCTTGATGTTTACCATTCAAGAGAGGGGATACTTCTAGTATCTGGATAAATCCGGTTTGCTTCAAATGTTAAAAAATGATGATGATGCATTTGTATATCGGCCGACTCTTTGCCAGAGCGCCGGTTCTGCACAGTGTATAAAAATAGGTACTCCACTGGAATACAACTGTCAGGTGTCCGGGAAAATAATGATGTTATCAGGTAAACGCCACTTGTGGGGCTGTTAAAAATAATATCCTGGATTTGGTAAGTCCAGTATTTATGATTTCCAGTCACAATATATCATCGGGCTAGTACACACTTATAAATGATAAAGAAAAAGACCGCTGGTCGTCCGCTTTGGATCGGGTCTGCGAAAAATACAAGAAAACATTTGTGGAAAAATGCTACCATTTTATATATATATATGGACACCCTTTGTGTGTGTGTGTATATATATATATATATATATATATATATATATATATATATATATATATATATATCTTCTTCTTCGACACCCTTTGTGTGTGTGTGTATATATATATATATATATATATATATATATATATATATATATATATATATCTATTCTTCTTCTTCTTTCCGTCCTTAGCCACCGACCGTCAAAGCAGTCAGTGGCCATTACGCCTAGTGGCGTCTTAGGGCAACAGCAGATAGGTTTTCTTTGCCATTGTTTCCCATCACGCCTATTGGCGTCTTTAGGGCAGTGGCAAATCAATCCATTTGCTGTTGTTTCCGTAATCGAATATATATATATATATATATATATATATATATATATATATATATATATATATATATATATATATATATATATTATATATATATATATATATATATATATATATATATATATGCATCCAAAGTTATTAAAGTTACACAAGCCCCTTAGGAACACTCTGCTTTTATTTTAGGTTGTGGTATGACTATGTAGTAACTAAATAATAAGCCATGCGAAGCTAAAAGTAATAGCTTAAGACGTGGGTCCTAGACCTTTTTTGTACCCCGGGCACATTTTAGATTTGTAAAGTGGGTGGTGGGCACCAACCAATTATCACGGCTCATTTTTAAAAAAATGCTAATTTTACAACAAAATATGCAGTATATTTATATAAGGCTATTGGGTACCAGAGCAACTCTGGGAAGGTTAAGGCGGCCGGCGTGATGCTGACCACGTCACCCCTAGTGTGCCGATGGTCAAGAAAATAATACGTTTGATATTTAAAAAAAAATATTTAATGATACAAAAAAAAAACAACCAGTATTAAAAAAACAAATATTTTCCAATCATTTGAGACAAACGTATAATTAGTGTTATTCTGGACACTGCATGTCACTATCCTGCTTTTCATAGTTAGGAGTGAGCGATGATATTCCTACACAAAAACAATCATCCAGATGCAATCAGTGAGCGGCGACCTGTACTTAGATTTGACAATGTTCATTATTCAAAATAATGATTCGCAAACATATGTGTAGTCAAAATATGCATTTATCTTATAGGAAAAAAAGAAAGGAAAGGATCCCGTTACACGCCATTGAAGCATATTGGAAATTTGGTGTTAAGCCCATATTTTCTTGACCGTCAGCACACTATAATGTGGTCAGCATCACGCCGGCCGCCTTAACCTTCCCAGAGTTGCTCTGGTACCCATTTGGGGCTGGGTCGACCCAGGAGCCGTTTGCGGCCTAAAAAAATCCCACCTCATCTGGGGATCGAACCATAGACCACTGAGCTAGGAAGCCAGTGCAGTAACCACAATGTTACCGCGGCTTTAATATGGATAAAGTTGATAATAATTATCGGACCTGAAGGTTTTTTATATTTGGACGTGCACCCTGACATAACCGACTAAGTTGAATGGAACGCGCCTCGCAAAAACGAGGCAAAATTTAATTTTAAAAAAATATATGGATAAGTCAAATACAGAATATGAGTCAGTTCAGCCGTTCAACACAGAAGACAGTCCTCTGGAAAGGAGGCGCATGAAGCAGCCTCGAGAGAGCTGAAAGGAGTCTGGGTTACATCTTTTTAATCTCCTGCTTTTAGCTTCTAATTGTTTTTTTCATGTCCTCTTCTCTCTCCATCTTATCTGCTGTCCTCTTACATTTTCTGCAGCTTCTTTTCATGTCTCACCATCTATAATTTTATCTCCTGATAATTATATTTATATATCCAATACCATAATTCCCGCCGTAAGTACGTCGGTCGGTCGGTTACATCTTGCGCACTTTTCTATTTTTGAGAGAGTACATTAACTTTCAACCACAGCTAAGGGGTGCAACTGTGGTTGAAAGTTAGACAATAATTGTATTGTTTCCCTTACATGTACTCTCCCGAAAATAGAAAAGTGCGCAAATGACGGTGTTCATGAACAGTTTGATTATGGAAAGAAGCCAACACAATTGATAAACAGTACATGAACTGGAGACAGGAAGGTGCGGAGATGCAGATTAAATCAGCAGACAATCAAGATACTCTTCTGTCCAGTTTCATTCGGGAAACGGATTTAACTCATCATTTTTCTTAAAAATAACCTTAAAATGTAAGTTTTTGATTGTTTCTTCAAGACAAAATTTTAATTTAAAGTATTGCAAACTTATTATTATGGATCACAATGATCCATAATAATAACTTGGTGGTGGTTCGACATGTACCAGAAACAACACACCAGAGGCGTACTAAGGGGGGTGTGATGGGGCGGTCCGCCCCGGGTGACAGCCAGGATAGGGGTGCCATCGGACACTATTAAGATAGTATTTACTGTTAAAAATGTACTTGCGCATGTGTTTCTTTATAGGGGCAGGGGGTGTCGAAGGTAGGACCGCCCTGGGTGCCAAGTACTTTAGGGACGCCTCTGCAACACTATAATTAAAAACCTGTCAATTTTGATGGGTTATTGCTAGTATATATATATATATATATATATATATATATATATATATATATTTTCCTCTTTGCCTCAATTTTTGCGTTGTATTTTTTTTTTATTGTGACTCAACTTTTACTGATCCAACTTTTCTTTTGAATTGTAGTTACTGTTTTATTGATATGATCCTTTTGTTTCTTTGAATATAGAGAAAATATATGAGAACAGTGGGGCAGGTCTGTTACCTGGGTTGAGGTGGATTGACATGCAGAACTACAGGGACCCTCCTCCCTATCCTGGCCACTCCAAGCAGGTAATTTCACTTTTTTTTTAGTCCTTATAGGATGTTATTACTCTAACAGTGGACAAAATATATCCATATTTGATGGGCTAGTAATGCATTAAATATTACCTTGCAGAAGACCATAATAAAAGGAAGAGTTGAAGACAAACGTGCAACAGGACGACAGCGCTACAAGTGGGGAGATAACATCAAGAGATGGACAGGAAAGAGTCTATCAGAGTGCACCACCAAGACAAGAGACAGAAGACGTTGGAGATCCATTACAGCTGACCTTCGTTGTGGAGATACGGCAGCTGATGATGATGATGAATGCATTACTGAAGTAAAGCTCTTAAAAAATGTACAGTATTAAACAGGGTGGGTGCTGGAGATGGATAGGACACACATTAAGGAAACCTGTTGATAGCATTACCAGGCAGTCCTTGTTCTGAAATCCCCAGGGTAAGAAAGTTAAAGGGGCGACCAAGGAACACATGGGGAGGAGAACTGGAGACAGACGTGAAAAGACCTTGAGGTAATGGCACATGACAGAAATACTTGGCATAAGTTTGTTGAAGGCCTATGCTACATGCAGAGTTAAAGGGTGATGAATGATGAATCCAGGGTGACTGAAAAGTAACTCCCTTTTTTTA
Organism: Oreohelix idahoensis; assembly: GCA_024509875.1. Classification (NCBI taxonomy): domain Eukaryota; kingdom Metazoa; phylum Mollusca; class Gastropoda; order Stylommatophora; family Oreohelicidae; genus Oreohelix; species Oreohelix idahoensis. Next base: position 110,906 of record JAMPIV010007582.1, on the reverse strand, counting down.
ATACTTATTTCTTCACAATTATCCAACTGATTTTGTTTGTCTTCTTTCTTCTTTGATTCTTAGCCGCTGACTGTCAAAGCAGTCCGTGGCCATCACGCCTGGTGGCGTCTTGTAGGGGAGCAACAAACTGCTTCCACTTTGCTTGGTCAGCAGCCATCTTTCATGCAGTACCCAGCTCTGGTTCATTCTTTGCATACACGTGAGAGTATAAAAATTTAACATATAGGGTGACTTTACAATCTCCTGTTCTTCTTCTTCTGCAAGTACTATGCCTAGTGGAATAGGAGATAATGTCTCTCCACAACTTCCTGTCTCCAGTAGAATATATCAGTTCTGTTGTTGACCCCCTTCCATGTCATGATGTTAAACTCTCCAGTATTTGCTCACTTTGTCTTCCCCTATCTCTTTTTCCTTCAATCTTACCTGTTGTTATGATATATTCCAGCTTTCCTCTTCTCATAACATGCCCAAAAAAGTGGATTGCTTCTTTCTAACTTGTGAAATAAGTTTCCTTTGTGCATTGACCTCTTACGGAACATCCTCATTACTCTTTTTGGCTGTCCTTGGTATTTTTAACATTCTTCTGTAAAACCACATCTCTGTGCCTCTAGTGCCTTCCCTACTTGTTTACTAATTGACCATGACTGACTCCTATATGTCAGGATTGGTTCTATATAACACTGAAGAACTCTCTTTCTTACTTTCAATGACAAAGAATTGTTGCATAAAATACGCTTCATTTTATAGAATGCTGCTTTTGCCTGAGCAGTTCTGCTCTTCACTTCTGAGATGCATCTTCCATCCGTTGTTATTAATATTCCCAGGTATTTGAATTTATTGACTTGTTTTAAAACTGTTCCATTTACTTTGATAGTGCATTCTGGGGAAGCCATTTTCTTTGAGACAGACATTACTTCTGTGTTTTTGCTATTTAGGCTGAGGCCTTTATTTTCACTTTCTGTCACTATGTTGTTATTGATCCAGTGATGCTTGGGCTCTCGCCCTTCGGCCCAGTGCCATGTAGTGATTGATATCTGCATGTTTTCGCAAGTTGTTTTGTTTCTTCATACATTCCACTTATCTGGCCTCGGAGGAAGGAGCATTTTCCTAACATCATTGAGTACTGGGCACTCAAAGAGATGGTGGTCAACAGTTTCGTAGGGATAGTTACACAGCTGGCACTCTGGAGAGTGTTGTGGTTGGATTCTGTTCAATTCTGTCAACCATTTCCTGCAGCTCCTTTTCACTTTTTGCTCTTAAGACTGTATCATCAGCGTATCTGTCACAAAATTAACAATGATACAACGTTAAAATATCTCCAATGATACAACGTAGGGATAAAAACTAATGCGTAAGCTGCTAGAATACATGATCGCCCACGCCGCGGGTCATCACCCGCCATGGAAATTAAATTGTTAGACTTGAAGGCAAAACGGAACGGAGATCAAAAGGAAAAATCTGACTGAACGCGTGCTTGAAACTAGCAATGCTAAAAAGACGCAAGTGGTGGGGAAAGGAGGAAAAAGTCACGTCCCCAAGTTGACATAAAGTAAAGAAATCGACAAAAGGGACCTTGGATATTATACGCCACAGTCATTTATTGGACGCTTTTGCTATAACTTAGTCCGTTTAAACGAATGCAGTGATGAGCGCGTTCCAGAAAATTCTAGAAAATATTTGAAAAATGACTTTTCTTAATAATAATGTTAGGAATATAAAACCTAGCTGGCTGGATGGCCCATCTTGAGCAGTGAAATAATATGCTTTCATTTATACAGACGGACAGATAATAAGAAAGATATTGACAAAAGACTGTGTTGTTCATATCAGCGAACGTCTGCATTGAGATAAAACATGTCACTAATTTTCAAAAAGTTGTGGCCTTGAAGACGCAAGTGCTAAAATCTAGTGGAATGAAGAGACGGGGTGGGATGGTGAATTGTGGCTAAAAATAACTTTAAAGGCAGAATTGTGTAGGGGAAGGCAGGGTTGGTTCAAAAAACAAGTGTGTTTTTTTTTGTGAAACGCAAGTAGAGACGGACGGACCAACAGACAATAAGGCATACTTGACTGAGGTCTGACTGAAATGACTTTTGGTAGGGTATTTGAATTTGAAAAAAGAAAATGCAGTGATTGGCCCTAGATGAAGATATTATCGGCGCATTTTGTGCCATTCAGTATTAGCTGTCCTTGTAGACACAGTGAATTATTAAGTGGTGTAATTCCCAGAAGCTATTGAAATATTTAGAGGGACGCCATCATAAGGCCAGCAGCTCAGCTGAGTTTTGCTAGCATTTGTTTAACTGTGTACTATATTCATAATTCTGGTAAGACTGAACTTATTTCTTTGTACATTTTAATATTTGTTTAAGGTTCGAGTGATTTGATACTGCAATAGCATAATCTGTTCCTTACAACAAGTAAGGGTTCGCTCTAGACCCCCCGCCCCAGTTCAGGGTCTAGAGACAAATAAAATACATAAACTCCAGCAAGGATTAGGAAGGACAGATCAAGTGTTGAGATCAGTGAAACATATCACCTATCATATTTTATGGCAGGAAACTAATGAACATATTTCAGAATCTGTAGTCTGGGAGAACTTATCCTATGTGAAACCAACTTGGTAAGATGTGTTGTTTGGTCAGAAAGATCTGACCCGTCTATGTGGTGTTGTTGTTGTGTAGTGTTGTGTCCAGAAATGGTTAGAGGATGGAATTCTGACACATGACTAATACTTTGATTGCAGAGCTGTGAGTTTCAGTTGGCACCAATGCGGTGTCAAATGAGTTGTTGAATTTTACCAGAGTGGACCCGTGCAGTAATATTTGGTCAGAGCAGCCTATTATAGCCCCCAAGCACGGAGAGGTGGGGCCACCATATTTCTGATATTGCCCCCAAGCACGGAGAGGTGGGGCCACCAGACTTCTGATATTGCCCCCAAGCACGGAGAGGTGGGGCCACCAGATCTCAGCACCAGAGCTACACCTTCAAGTTACGTGAGCGCCTGGTCTGCTGAGAGTTCACCAACTCAACTTATTTCCTAACACACCCATAAAAATTCCATCAATTAACTGGACAATGTGTAATCGCCATAGACAGGGAGTGATGAGGCCACCCCAACAGCACATCCATTAACTGTTCTCCCACATAGATTAATACTGTAAACAATAATAATATTAACTAGTCTAGTAACATATATATGTACACATCTTGCATTTATTATGTAATATTCATGCATTTTTTCATAATTTCTAAACCTTTCATATGTTCTGGCCAAAATAAAACCTTGGTCCAGAACAAATAAATGTAAGAAAATTACTATCAAAATTTTACACAACTGAGTTAGTTCCGTGTATTATAACCTTTTATTAATATTATTAGACTTAGTAAATATCTGTGTGTGTGTGTCTGAAAACTACCACAACACATTACACATCATTACCCTAGACATTTAACGTAGCCACATTCATTAGTAAAAAAAAATAGGTGTGAGGTCGTAGTGGTAGCAAGAAGGGCCTTCTGACAATTCACAGCTACATTTTATCTCAGGAGCCTTCACAGCTGACCTCATGCATCACACTTAGAAATATCACCACCATACAATACCATCAAACCCACTACATATATTGGGGTCTCTTTGTCCCAGGATAATTAGCCCATTAAATATATTAGGATCTCCTGGGGGAGAATAAGATTAAGGGAACACATAATAAAAGTTAAAAGTGTCCCTTAAAATTAAAAGTGTCCCTGAAAATAAAAGTTGGTGAATCTTCACAGCCAGTGGTAGTTAATTAATTAATTAGAATTATTTTAGATTAGAGTAATTAGAAGCACTTTAGTGGTTGGAAATTTTATTTTGCACATTGCTAGATTTGTTTAAAAAGTATGGCGGAGCTGGCAAAATTTAGATCAGCTGCTGTGCTGACGGCAAAGGAGATGGGAATGGATGGTCAGATTTTAATTCAATATGTAACGGCTGAATGTGATAAATATATTGAAAGGGAAGATAGAAAGGTAGCTGAAGAGAAGAGGTTACAAATTGAGGCTGATAGAGAAATTAAGAGGCTGCAGATTGAGGCTGACAAAGAGGCTAAAGCATTGGAGGCAGAAGAAAAACGACAGCAAAGGGAGGCAGAAAATAAAAGGTTGACTGCCGAAAGGGAGGCAGAAGATAAAAAGGCCGAAAGGGAGGCAGAAGATAAAAGATTGACTGCCGAAAGGGAAGCAGAAGATAAAAGATTGACTGCCGAAAGGGAGGCAGAAGATAGAAGGTTGCAGAGGGAGCACGAATTACGACTCAGGGAGCTGGAGCTACAAGGCCAGGCTCCTGAAAATGGTGCCAGCCCTTTTGCCTCAGATGCTACGCCCAGTCTGGGAGCCTCAACATCAGCTATGGGGTTTCATTTAGACCATTTTGTTGAAAAAGACGATGACATAGAGGGGTACCTAGGACGTTTTGAGTTATTAGCTACTACATATGGGTTAGAGAGAGAGAGAGGTGGAGTTTAAAGCTATCACAGGGACTGAGAGGTACTTCTTACGAAGTCTTCGCAAAAATGAACAGAGAAGACCAGGAGAATTATGACATGTTAAAGCAGGCTTTGTTATTGAGGTACGAAAAAAAAAATGGGGAATTTTATCGTAAGAAATTTAGAAATGCCAAACTGTTGTCTGGGGAGACATACCACCAATTCTCTGCCAGACTGGAAACCTATTTGGAGAAATGGACTGCTCTGGGGAAGACCCAAGATCTTAAAGAAATGATCATGATTGAGCAATTGAGAGAGTCCATGGCTCCAGACATGAGAAATTTTCTCATGGAACAAGGTGCAGAGAAATTGGGAGAGGTTTTAAATGTCGCTGAAAGGTATCAGGCAGCCCAGGCAGAGGTAAGTGGTGCTAAAAAGAAGCACATAGACAATTTTAAAGCTCCACAGCAATTTAATAAATTTGATAATAGAGAGCAGGGAAATAAAAGTAGGACAAACTTTGAACGGCCAAGAAATGACTACCGAGACAGAAACTCACAGTTCAATGACCAAAAATCCAATGAAAGAAAACCGTTTAACCAAGGAAAAAGATGGTGTAAATGGTGCAAGAAAGATAACCATAACACCGAATTTTGTAGAAGGAAACCTTCAAACATTGCTGCAATGAAGTCGGGGACTCAAAGATTAAAGGTTAATCCTAAGGGACAGCAGGAACCTTATCACCCCCCAGTTTGTGAGGATGTTATTTGTAATGGGGTCACCATAAGGTGCCTTTATGATACAGGTTTGGATTATGATTCAGTTGTGAAGTCTAGCCTAGTGGACCCAAGTCAGTATACCACAGAAACAGTGGAAATACAAGGGGCAACTAAGGACATACCACTCATGACACTTCCCATCGCAAGGATAACGGTGAAAACTCGCTATGTGGAAGGAGAAATCAGAGCAGCAGTGATAGATGAACCAATCTACCCTCTGATATTGGGGTGTAGATACGTCTTCTTGGGGAATCCCGAGAGACCTGTGATCATGGCGACAGTGCAGACCAGGTCACAGAAGAAGGAGGAAGAAGGTGAACCTATAAATGCTCATCCAGAGGAGATGAGGAAGGCGCAGGCTGAGGATAGGACACTCAAGCCATGTTTTAAAAAATTGCCCAAATGCCACACACCTCCGAGCAAGGGGGAATATTTTATGAAGAACAGATTGCTATACAGGAAGGCCGGAACTGGAACAAATGGTCACAACCAGCTGGTTCTTCCCACTTCATATAGGGATAAAGTGATGGAACTCGGGCATGCGATTCCCTTCAGTGGTCACATGGGGATCAGCGCCACAGGACAGCGTATAGCTTGTCATTACTTCTGGCCAGGGATAACGGAGGATATAAAAAGATATGTCAAATCCTGCCCAGAATGTCAAAGGGTAGCTCCAAAGCACTGGACTGCTCCTGCAACTCTAGGGGAAATGCCCATAGTGGGAACACCTTTTGAGAGGGTTGCAGTGGATATTGTAGGACCTCTCACTCGGACCAAGAGGAGGAACAGTTACATCCTTACTCTGGTGGACACTTGTTCTATGTGGGGAGAGGCGGTAGCCCTGCCATCAATTGATTCAAAACATGTAGCAGAGGCACTACTTACAATATTTACCCGATTAGGATTCCCGCATCAAATCTTGACGGATAATGGTTCTCAGTTCAAGGGGAAACTAACGGAAGAAGTTTTTAAGCTATTTCAAGCCAGACACTTTCATTGTAGTCCGTACCATCCGCAAGGGAACGGCCAGGTAGAGAGGTTCAACGGGACTCTCATTTCTATCCTGAGAAAGCTGGCACACGAAAAACCGGATCTGTGGGATCAATTCCTGCCCGCCGCATTGTTTGCGTACCGGGAGGTACCACATAGTTCAACCGGGATGGCTCCCGCAACTCTGCTATTTGGGAGGCCAATAAAAGGTCCATTAGAAGCGCCATTAAGGACCTGGACAGATGAGAAGGCGGAAGAGACTGTTACCTCATCTTATCAATACGTGAACGAACTGACCACTCGTTTGAAAGCTGGATGGAAACTGGCAAATGATAATTTGAAACAAGCCAGGAAGAAACATGCAGCATATTTTAATAGGAAGGCAAAGGACAGAGAACTAGCTGTGGGAGAGAAGGTGCTGCTTCTACTACCCGGTAGCCAGAATAAATTACAAATCGGATGGCAAGGTCCATATACGGTTCTAGAGAAGGTGTCTAGAACAAACTATAAAATTGACAAAAAGGGGAAGGAGAAAGTTTATCATGTAAACCTGTTAAAGAAGTATCTGGACAGACCACTCCAGGAAAGCACCCCCTTACTGACCTTAGCTATCGCAACTCAAATGCAAAAGGAACCACTCACCTCACATGAATACCCATTACATCCTTGTGAAACAGCAGCACAGGTAAAAGTCAGTAATCACCTGACTAAAAACCAGAGGGAGAGAGTTCAACAGGTTCTGGAGGAACATACAGATGTATTAACAGATAAACCAGGCCATACAAATTTGCTACAGTATGACATGAGACTGGTAGACTCAAACCCAATCTGTATGAGAGCCTATTCTATTCCGTTCGCGAAGGAGAAGGCATTGAAGGAAGAAATATATTATTTGTTGAAGGAGGGGATTATTTCACACAGTGAATCATCTTTTAGCTCTAGTGTCGTATTGTTGAGAAAACCGTCTGGGGAACACAGACTGTGCATAGATTACAGGAGACTGAATGCTGTCACAGAAGGACAAGTGGATCCATTACCAGACACAAAACAGTTATTTGCCAGACTGAACAAGGCAAAATACTTTTCAAAGGTGGATCTTAGTAAAGGCTATTACCAGATCCCAGTGAAGCCTGAAGTGAGACCTTATTTGGCCTTTAGCACTTCAGATGGACATTATGAATTCAACATGCTACCATTCGGACTGAAAAATGCTCCGAGTGTATTTTCAAGGATGATGCGCAAATTGTTGGATCCCCTGAATAACCCATGTATCACGAATTTCATGGATGATATTCTCGTCGCCACAGAGACATTTGAAGAACACATTGAAGCTCTAGAAATGTTATTTAATAGGCTTAGGGAGGCGAACTTGACTGCTAGGCCAACAAAATGTTGCATTGGATGCAAAGAGTTGGAATTCTTGGGACACACTGTATATCAGGGTAGCATGACCCCTGATCCCAAGAACTTGGAAAAACTGCAGAGAGCACCTAGACCACAAACAAAAAAGGATGTGCGATCATTCGTGTCGTTATGCGGATTTTATCAAAAATATATCAAAGATTTTAACTCTATTTGTGCTCCTCTGACTGATCTGACTCGCAAGGGACTTCCAGATAAAATTAATTGGACTGCGCAAAGTGAATTAGCGTTCCAAGACTTAAAGGAAAAACTCACTAGCAAGCCTATTCTCAAACTGCCTGATTTGACACAGGACTTTGTCTTAAGAACCGATGCAAGTAATGTAGGACTCGGAGCGGCTTTGTTGCAAAGATCATCTTCACCTGATGGGGAACTGAAACCAGTCGCTTATGCAAGCCGCAAATTGAATAAGGCGGAACAAGGATATTCCACAAGCGGAAAAGAATGTTTAGCGTTAGTCTGGGCAATAAAGAAGTTTCAAATCTATCTGTATGGTAGGACTTTTGTGGTCGAGACGGACCATCAGCCTCTCATATTCTTATCTCAGGCTAAGCATGAAAACGCAAGATTGCTGAGGTGGTCTTTATTGCTTCAACCTTATCAGTTTAGTATCCAATATATCCCAGGCAAATTGAATGTCGGTGCAGATTTCCTCAGTCGGCACCCCTGTGATCAAAATTAGAGTAATGGCAGGCGTGAGGAGAGATTTTATCTATGTGTATCACTGGTTTTAGAACTTGCCCTAGGCATGTTTTCAAGTGGGGAGATGTGTCACAAAATTAACAATGATACAACGTTAAAATATCTCCAATGATACAACGTAGGGATAAAAACTAATGCGTAAGCTGCTAGAATACATGATCGCCCACGCCGCGGGTCATCACCCGCCATGGAAATTAAATTGTTAGACTTGAAGGCAAAACAGAACGGAGATCAAAAGGAAAAATCTGACTGAACGTGTGCTTGAAACTAGCAATGCTAAAAAGACGCAAGTGGTGGGGAAAGGAGGAAAAAGTCACGTCCCCAAGTTGACATAAAGTAAAGAAATCGACAAAAGGGACCTTGGATATTATACGCCACAGTCATTTATTGGACGCTTTTGCTATAACTTAGTCCGTTTATTTGAATGCAGTGATGAGCGCGTTCCAGAAAATTCTAGAAAATATTTGAAAAATGACTTTTCTTAATAATAATGTTAGGAATATAAAACCTAGCTGGCCGGATGGCCCATCTTGAGCAGTGAAATAATATGCTTTCATTTATACAGACGGACAGATAGTAAGAAAGATATTGACAAAAGACTGTGTTGTTCATATCAGCGAACGTCTGCATTGAGATAAAACATGTCACTAATTTTCAAAAAGTTGTGGCCTTGAAGATGCAAGTGCTAAAATCTAGTGGAATGAAGAGATGGGGTGGGATGGTGAATTGTGGCTAAAAATAACTTTAAAGGCAGAATTGTGTAGGGGAAGGCAGGGTTGGTTCAAAAAAACAAGTGTGTTTTTTTCTGAAACGCAAGTAGAGACGGACGGACCAACAGACAATAAGGCATACTTGACTGAGGTCTGACTGAAATGACTTTTGGTAGGGTATTTGAATTTGAAAAAAGAAAATGCAGTGATTGGCCCTAGATGAAGATATTATCGGCGCTCAGACGCGCATTTTGTGCCATTCAGTATTAGCTGTCCTTGTAGACACAGTGAATTATTAAGTGGTGTAATTCCCAGAAGCTATTGAAATATTTAGAGGGACGCCATCATAAGGCCAGCAGCTCAGCTGAGTTTTGCTAGCATTTATTTAACTGTGTACTATATTCATAATTCTGGTAAGACTGAAATTATTTCTTTGTACATTTTAATATTTGTTTAAGGTTCGAGTGATTTGATACTGCAATAGCATAATCTGTTCCTTACAACAAGTAAGGGTTCGCTCTAGACCCCCCGCCCCAGTTCAGGGTCTAGAGACAAATAAAATACATAAACTCCAGCAAGGATTAGGAAGGACAGATCAAGTGTTGAGATCAGTGAAACATATCACCTATCATATTTTATGGCAGGAAACTAATGAACATATTTCAGAATCTGTAGTCTGGGAGAACTTATCCTATGTGAAACCAACTTGGTAAGATGTGTTGTTTGGTCAGAAAGATCTGACCCGTCTATGTGGTGTTGTTGTTGTGTAGTGTTGTGTCCAGAAATGGTTAGAGGATGGAATTCTGACACATGACTAATACTTTGATTGCAGAGCTGTGAGTTTCAGTTGGCACCAATGCGGTGTCAAATGAGTTGTTGAATTTTACCAGAGTGGACCCGTGCAGTAATATTTGGTCAGAGCAGCCTATTATAGCCCCCAAGCACGGAGAGGTGGGGCCACCATATTTCTGATATTGCCCCCAAGCACGGAGAGGTGGGGCCACCAGACTTCTGATATTGCCCCCAAGCACGGAGAGGTGGGGCCACCAGATCTCAGCACCAGAGCTACACCTTCAAGTTACGTGAGCGCCTGGTCTGCTGAGAGTTCACCAACTCAACTTATTTCCTAACACACCCATAAAAATTCCATCAATTAACTGGACAATGTGTAATCGCCATAGACAGGGAGTGATGAGGCCACCCCAACAGCACATCCATTAACTGTTCTCCCACATAGATTAATACTGTAAACAATAATAATATTAACTAGTCTAGTAACATATATATGTACAAATCTTGCATTTATTATGTAATATTCATGCATTTTTCATAATTTCTAAACCTTTCATATGTTCTGGCCAAAATAAAACCTTGGTCCAGAACAAATAAATGTAAGAAAATTACTATCAAAATTTTACACAATTGAGTTAGTTCCGTGTATTATAACCTTTTATTAATATTATTAGACTTAGTAAATATCTGTGTGTATGTGTCTGAAAACTACCACAACACATTACGCTTTCATAATCATGACACATCATCAACATTCAGCTCCCCAAGGAGCATAGGCCTTCAACAAATGTATACCAAGTCTTGCTGTCCTGTGCTGTCCACTCAAGATCTTTACATGTCTTCTTTATTCTTTTTCATTTATGTCTCCTTCTAGTACTCTTAGCCTTGGGATTCTAGAACATGGACTGTCTTGCAATGCCATCAGTGTGGGTCCTCTTCATCGGCAACATCTTCTTCTCATCTGCTGCTCCCCTGGCACCTGTCTGGTTCTTGTCATGTTGCGCATTGGAGTTCTCGTCATATTCTTGTAACCCTTAATGTCTGCTTTACTTGGACAAAGTAACAACAGATGTGACTTTCTCAGCATGGCCACACATATAAATAATGATGGAAGCTGAAGCCAGCCACCTAAAGTGACCACTTAAAATTAACTGTCCCTCATAGCATCCAAGAGGTCTCTGAAGAGACAGATGAAGAATGTGACTACTTGCCCTCAGGCATGAGGTATCTTAAGTGAATTTGTGCATGGAGCTGGGAACCTCAACAGTTTAAACAGATTGCCACAGAAACCTCTTTTCTGATAGCTTCAGTATATTTCTCATCTTTGTCTACTGTTTATGATTGTTGCTGATGAAGGGTATTAGCCTAATTGTCCCATGTTTGTAGCTGATTGTCCATTTGTAAAACAGATTTGATATTTTTTTTTAAAAACTATTACATTACTTTTCCCACCTGTTTTACAGAGACTTCCTGTTTATTCACATACATTTTGTTACAGAAACCACAATGCTAGAGCATGTAAATACTTTGGTGCAAGCTGTCTATCACTTCCACATTGGTGGTATTGTCAAACTGCTTCAAATATCATTAGAATTGCTTTTCTCTTTAAAACCAACTTCAACAAATTTAGAGGTAAAAGTGATAGCAAATGCTTAAAGGTCAGCTTGTTTTTTAGTACTGTGATTTAATTTGTATTCTGTGTAGTACTATAGAGATTTATACTCTATATTTTTATAATCTTTTAGGTTTACACTAACCAGCCAGGATTTCGTCAGAGCTTTTCTGGAAGTGAAACAAGCACGGATGTTTCACTTTCATCCAATGAGAACTTAGCAACATCTCAGCGCCAGGAACCACAGGGGGAGGAGACTCAAACCACCTTCAACTACCACCTTGACCTAGGAAGTACAGATGGTAGCAGCTACAGCATTCTAGAGCGTTTAGGAATGCCTGCCAGTGCATTGGATTCATCTGGGAAGTTCTCTGGTGGGAATGTGATAAACATGCCGGTTCCAGCCCTGACTCAGGACAGGTCTCAACAGCAGAGTCAGACTCCCATCAGCTCTACCTCGAATAATTTAGGAGTTTCTGTGACTTCTTGTCCATTATATTCCCAAGGGCATTTGACTGTTCCTCAGTGGCATATAGGAAATAAAGTGTTACATCTCCCAGGCAACTATTCACAACAGAATGACGCCACTGCCAGGCTGGGGGAGTATATATCCTCAAATTCTCGATCTGAATCAGAATCGCTGTTCTCATCGTCCTCAGCAGGCAAGCTCACAGTGGTCAGCCGAGACGGAGCAGGGAATTATTCTTCTTACATTTCATCCTCAGATCGCACCGGGTCTGGAGCAGGAGGTGTGGGGTCGACTTCTGGAATGTTGCCATCTCCTTTGCCATCATCCTCTAGTTATCAGTATTTATGTCCGCGAGTGCCGCCCGTGTCCACCTACCACCATCCTCACCCGTACGTGAACACTCAGTGGATTGTAGGCAGTGACGATTTTAAGTTCAACTCATACTCTTCCTACACGGGCCTCAACACCTCCTCATCTGTCACTTATTCTCAGTCAGGTGTTACAGGTAATTCTGGTGCAAACACCAGCACTTACTCAAGCCATGGCCAGTCTCTGTCGTACCTCACCACTCTGCCACCTCCACCAGAGTATCCTGGAGGAGCCAGAACAGCTCACTTATCTGAAAAGGGTGCAGATATTCGGACATGCAGATCATATGAGGCAATGGATAAGATGGATGCTGGAAGATCCCATCCAGATTTGAGGCTGTGTGCATCCAGTCCTGGCTTGTGCATGCACGATATTAAATTTCAGAGCCCAAAGAGGTAAGAATTATAATATTTTTGTGAAATGGAACCCACAGTAATATGAGTTAGTTAGTTAGTTTTTTTTTGTTTTTTTTTCCTACTGTGTAGCCTATAGTGATAGGTAGAGGTCAAGGTAGTCTCATAGCAGATACTGCGGTAGGGGAGTGAAGTGTTAGAGACTTCACTATGCTAGGTCCAGCTTTATGAAATGGGGTGACCAGTTCCCTTCCTCGCTGCCTTTGTCTTCCCCAGCACACCGCCAGAGTCAGGTAACCATTTACAGCTGGGTAGAGGGCATTAAATATTATAACATAAAGAACACAAAGATAGAAGTATAAAGTGAAAGAACGAGCCTGCAGAAGCATTAGTTACCATAGTTTTTATTTTTTAACTGTGGGATCTACAGAGGTAGATTGTGTAATATCAGCTATAAAATTGCACTCACAGATATCATCATCATCTCCTTGTCTTCTTTCTTTATGGAGCCACCATTACAGACATACTCTTGCAACTATGATTGATGTAGTAATTTATTTTACATTATCTTCTTCTTCATACACTCTCAGACGTCTGCTTGAATATTTTCAAAGAAAGCAGTGGTCAGCTTCAGGCTCATTGTATCTCCATAGAGTTTTTTTAAGGAATGGTACTGGTGATGGCCATATGAACTTTCTCTGTTCCTCATATGTTAGGGCATCTTTGAAGCAGATGTTCAGAAGTCATTTTATCCTAGATATTTTTCGGGATGCGACTGTCTTCCATGTGGCCAAGCCACTGTAGTCTCCGCTGTCTAAGCAGTGTATACATGCTTTGAAGGCCAGCACGTGACAACATCTTGACATTTGTCACTGTGTCCTTCTACAAAATACTGAGGATGTGGTGTTGGCATCGTAGATGGAAGGTATTGAGCTTTCTTTCTTGCTTGGCATAGGTTGTCCATGTCTCACTGCCACAAAGAAGTGTGCTTTTTAATATGCTGTTTAACTAGGCCTGCTGAGCTTCTCCCTCTTTAGCAGCCAATACCAGGTTGAAGACTCCTTGGTATTATCTACACTGTAAATCTAGGCTTTTCCTGTGGCTTAATTGCCATTCTGAAACGTGCTGAGTTAAAGTCATGAGCTCCAGTTTAACCAGCTTGGCTTGCATTTAAAGGATCGTCACATCTGGTACCAAGCTAGGAGTAAGAAGCGCGTGGCATACTGTGCATTCCCCTCCATCCAGTGGGGCTATCCAACTATGCAGAGCTAATATACTGTGCTCTCCCAAAGAATTGTCACGCCCTGCACAGAGCAACTTCTCAGCTCCCCCTGCCTATCACTGGGTCCATAGTGAGATCCTCCTGCATGCAGTCAACCAAGTCAAGGTATTTCATATACTAGGCCAGTTTCACAGCCCTTAGCTGCACAGGAAATTCATGTGGATTGCTAGTTCTCAAGCGTTGTCCGTCTATTATTAGTGTCATTCGTTGATTCTTTTTCACGTGCTGGCATAGGGGATAATGTCTCTCCATGACTTCCTGTCCCATGTGCTGTTTATCAACTATTTATTTTTAAAAAAAAATTTGGTTCCAAAGCCAGGCTCTAGCATCTTCTTTCTCTATCTCTCTCTGTCTCTTTCTCCTTCAGTATTTTCTGTTGTCACAATATCATCATCATCATAACCCTCCACTCCCAAAGGAGCATAGGCCTTCAACAAACACATGCCAAGTCCTCCTGTCACATGCCATCATCTCAAGTTGTTTCCACATTCTCCTCATCATTTTCACCTCTGTTTCCAGTTCTCTTCTCCATGTGCTTCTTGGTCTACCTCTGCCTCTCTTGCCCTGGGGGTTCCAGAACAAGGACTGCCTTGTAATGCTATCAACAGGTTTCCTCAGTGTGTCCTATCCATCGCCATCGTCTTCTTCTCATCTCTTGTTCCACTGGCACTTGTCTAGTTCTTGTCATCAGTTCCATGTTGGTAACCTTGTCATACCATTTTAATCCCTCTATTCTACGCAAGCACCCATTTATGAAAGTCTGTAGCTTTTTGTTTGTTTGTTGTTCTCCATGTTTCAGAGCCATACAATAGGACTGATTTGACATTTTGAGTTGAAGATTCTTATTTTTTTGTTGGACTTGATTTCTCTTGTTCTCCATATGTTTCCCAATGCAATGAAAGCTCCTCTTGCTTTTTGTTGTCACAATATAAACTAGCTTTATTGTCCTCATAACATGCGCAGATTACTCTTTTTAGCTGTCCTTGGTATTCTTAACATCTTCTTGAACATTATATCTTTGTACTTCCAGGAATCTTGTTTATTTACAGATTATCTTTGACCCACTTCCTTATGACAGCATTGCTCTGCATAGCACTGAAGAACTCTCATATTTTTTTCGCAGGCTAAGATTTGTTGTATATAATGCTTTTTGTTGTATAGTTTCGGCTGTTCTGCTCATTATCTCTGAGATGCATCATCTGTCATGTTATTAACGGCCTAGGTATTTGAATCTACTGACCTGTTTTAAAACTGTGCCATTTACTTTGATGGTGGTATTCTGGGGAGATCTGTTTCTTTGAGATTTGAGACAACCATTATTTTTTTGTTTGCAATTTTGACTGAGGTTTTATAGTTACTTTCTGGCATGAAAGCATGAATCATTTCCTGTGGAAGCTGCATCTTGTTTGTCTACAGAAGTGCAAATAACAGCACAGATGATACAGATCAGACATCCATTGCTGCCAATGCAAGCCAGATGGTGGAAATATTGACAGAAGAGAACCGAGCTCTAAGGGAAGAGCTAGCAATGTCTGCTGCTTGGAGCCTTCAAAAGGCAGCCATTGCTCCATGTGAATCATATGGCCTTATAAACATAACATTTCAGTTTTTAACATGAGTCTTAATAGCCTTAAGAGATGGAGAGAAAGTTGGAGGCAGCACAGATATGTCTCTAAGGAGGATGCAATAGATACTTTTGAACAGCCAGATTAAATTAGATGATGGAGCTTTCTGAAGTACAGAAGAAAATCAACAATTAATCAGCACAATAAGATGCAAGCAATGGGCATTCTTTGGACCTTTCATGAGAAGAGGACAGCCAACAAATTCTGCTCAGGGAGAAGAGTAGAACAGAGAAATGCCTGCATATGGCATGAGGAAACTTTGAAGACAGCTGATCTAAGACAAAAGAGATGGTATGAAATGGAGGGACTGAAGACGCATCAAAAGTAAGGAATGCAGTCAGCGACCCATAGCTTGACTGCTTGCGTCAGGGTCAGCGAACCAGAGCTGACCAAGACCCTACTCCACCTCCAAGTGGTGGTCCTGGAAATGGGCTGCATCACTGCAGTCTGGCTGAGAGAGTAGGGATCAAAGAGGGAAGGCTATGCTGAAAACGGATGTGTCGGGCCGAAAGGCGCAAATATCGCAGCTTTGCTCTAAACGGCAACACAACGTAACAAACGTCCTTTTTAGGACGAACGCAGAAGAAGAAGTATGAAATGGAGAGTCGTGATCACTAATGCCATTTAGCATGGTGTTCACTGAATTAATTAATGACCATGAAACCATCTTCAGACTTTTTGCTTTACAGATCTTGCTGTCTTCAATGAACACACTGGATGTTATGTCCTGGATTCTTTTCTTCCTGGCCTAAATTATTAATATTAGTAACATAATACTGCAATTCAGTTCACCTAAATCGAATTGGCCACACACTGTTTACAAAATGGCCACTTGTGGGGGGCCATTGACTAATGTGTTGCCCACCGCTGGTGTAGATGACATTTGGTGGCAAATATGATGCCCGTTATTTATTTATTGTTTTATAGTTTTATATTGATTTAAAACTCTCTAGCATCTTTCTCTGTCTCCCTCTGTCTCTTTTTCCTTCTGTACTTTCTGTTGTCACAATATCATCATCATCATAACCCTCCACTCCCAAAGGAGCATAGGCCTTCAACAAACACACGCCAAGTCCTCCTGTCACGTGCCATCATCTCAAGTTCTTTCCACGTTCTCATCATTTTCACCTCTGTTTCCAGTTCTCTTCTCCATGTGCTTTCTATAACCTCTTCAGCAGTCTGTTACCAGAATGTAGTTACTGTAAGTAAAGTAATACATTTCACCACACTAGTGTTGTCATTATTTTTGGATGATTCATCATCACCATTGTCATGTTAGCTCCGTATGAGACATGACTCTGGTTCCCCTTGCAGGAAGGCCTGTACCAAGGATTCTTGTGCCAAGCTGTGGTGGTTTTTGTAACAGTTCGTTCTCCATGATGAGGTTGCCGTTCTCATGCACAGCTTTTAAATTAGTCACCTCTTATCACGTGCCTGAGGGAGGAAGCGCCCTGCTCTGTCTGTTGAGGGAGGAAGAGCCCTACTCTTTCTGTGTCTATTTTGTTATGTTGTCTGTGTTGTTTTTGTGTGGGTGTTTATTCTGTGCTGAGAATGTCATCATCATATTAAGTCTTCTGTTCTTGCATTTTTCATCAAAGCGCCCCCCCCCCCCACCGCACCCCTCTACAGCTGTTCCTCTTCATTTGTTCAGTGTTAGCAATGTCATTGTCATCACCTTCAGCTCGCCACGGGGCAAGGCCTTGGAAAAAACCCATGCCAAATCTTCCCACCCCCCCGCGCCATCAGCTCGAGGTCTCTCCATTTCTATCTCATCCCGTTCATGCCTCCAATTCTTTTTTCCATGTGTTCTTTGACCCTGTGTAGTTCCGGGGGGGGGGGGGGGGGTCATGAGAAATAATTAATAGGGATACTAATCTCTCAAGCATGTCGTATAAGGCAGCTACTATGAGGTTGTGCCCATGTGGCTGGGCAGTCTCGTCATGTAAGACAAAAGTGCTAAGGAACCATCACTTGCAAGTGCATGTGAATGCTGTGTGTGTGTGTGTGTGGGGGGGGTGGTTCCTACAAGGGGGGAAACACCAGCTGGCAGTGGTACCTTGGATTAGGAAGCGACAAGAAAAAAATGATGATGATGATGTATTATTTAGTCTCCCTGTACCCCTCTTTACCTGGGGCATTCCAGAACAAGGACTGCCTTGTAATGCTATCAGCAAGTTTCCTCAGTGTATGCCCTCTCCATAGCTAGCATCTTGTTGTTTTCATCTCTCGTTCATGCAATGTTTATACAGTTACCAGTGTAGTATGCTCGTTTCTCCTATTCTCTCAGCTTATTTTTCTCTTTTCTATTCAGATTGGTTAAGGATTGAAAGTGATGGTCCTGGAAACAGGCTGCATTACTGCAGTCTGGCTGAGAGAGTAGGGATCGAAGAGGGAAGGCAAACCCGGTCCCAAAAAATGTCATGCTGAAGTCGGATGTGTCGGCCAAAAGGCGCAAATATCGCAGCTCGCTGTAAACGGACACAACGCAACCAACATCCTTTTCAGGATGAACGAGGAAGAAGATATATATATATATATATATATATATATATATCTATATATTATATTATAATAGCCCCTTCAGTCATAACTGACTATGGGAATGCGCCCCTGAGGTGACAGCCCTCAGCTGCTTATTTTCCTGGTGCTCCTTTCGACGTTTTCTCCTCACCTCTGCTTCTTGTGTGAGCCTCTCTTCGCCCAATCTGAGGTGGCGCCGTAAATAGCATCGCCACTTAGTGCGATCGGCAGCTTCATCCTCCCATGTTGCTGGATCCATGTCCAGTGCCCTCATATCTCTCTTGCACACATCTTTGAACCTCAGCTGTGGTCGCCCAAATGTTCTCTTGCCATCTGCTAATTGTCCGTAGAAGATATCTTTTGGGATGCGACCATCTTCCATGCGGCGAACATGGCCAAGCCAGCGAAGTCTGCGCTGTCTAAGCAGCGTATACATACTTTGAAGGCCAGCACGTGACAACACCTCGACATTTGTCACTTTATCTTTCCACGAGATGCCGAGGATGCGGCGTAGACACCGCAAATGGAAGGTATTGAGCCTTCTTTCTTGCTTAGCATAGGTCGTCCAGGTCTCGCTGCCATATAGGAGTGTGCTGGTGACGCAGGCATTATATACCGCAGCTTTGGTCTTCATTGTGAGTTTAGAGTTTCCCCAAACACGCGATGTGAGGCGGGCAAAGGTAGCAGCAGCTTTGCCAATGCGGCTGTCGATTTCTGTATCCAGTGAGAGTTTGTCATTGATGGTAGACCCTAGGTATGTGAAGTGGTGCACCACTGCCAATTCATAGTTATCGATAGTGATAACTGGTGCTGCATCCACATCCTGACTCAGCACATTCGTTTTCTTTAGACTTATTGTGAGGCCAAAGTCCTTGCATGCTTTAGTGAAGCGATTCATCAAGCTCTGAAGCTCCTGTTGGCTTTGAGTGACGACTGCAGCATCATCAGCGAACAACAAGTCTCTTATAGTGACCCTTCTGATTTTTGTCTTTGCCTTCAGCCTTGAAAGATTAAACAGACGGCCATCTGACCTAGTGTGAAGGCATATTCCTTCAGTTGCATCTCTGAATGCATGTTTCAAGAGTAAGGCAAAGAAGATTCCGAAGAGGGTCGGAGCCAGAACACAGCCTTGTTTAACGCCACTTCGTATATCAAAGGGCTGTGACGTGCTTCCAGCATATTGGACTGTTCCCTTCATGTCGTCATGGAATGACTTTATCATTTCCAGCATTTTAGAAGGGCAGCCTATTTTCAGGAGGATTTTAAAGAGTCCATCCCTACTAACCAGGTCGAATGCTTTTGTGAGGTCTATAAAGGCGATATATAATGGTCTTTTCTGCTCTCTTGATTTTTCCTGAAGCTGGCGGAGAGAGAAGATCATGTCTGTTGTTGATCTGCCAGCTCGGAATCCACACTGTGCCTCTGGATATATGCGCTCAGGTAACTTGTGTAGTCGCATTAAGATGACTTTGGCAAAAACCTTACCAACAATACTAAGAAGAGAGATGCCTCTGTAGTTATTGCAATCACTTCTGTCTCCTTTATTTTTATTACAGTGTTACAATCTTGGCATCTCGCATGTCTTGAGGAATAGTTGTCTCTTCCCAGCACTGGCACAGCATCCTATGCAGGGGATGTAATAGCGTGCTCTTACAGCATTTGATTAAATCTGGAGGAATCCCATCACTGCCTGGTGCTTTTGCCAGAGGCCAAGCTATCAATGGCCTTGCTGAGTTCCTCTAATGTTGGTTCGGCATCCAGCTCCTCCATAGTTGGCAGACTGTTGACACCATCAAGGGCTGCAGGCGTAACGGTATTGTCTCTAGCGTAAAGCTCAGAGTAGTGCTCGACCCACCTCTCCATCTGCTTACCCTTATCGGTTAGCTTCTCTCCGCTGATGGTTTTTAGCGGTGCCGTCTTACTTTTATGGGGGCCAAGTGCTTTCTTTATACCGTCATACATTTGTCTAATGTTGCCTGTTTGCGCTGCGATCTGGATGCTCTCACTGAGCTGGAGCCAGTAGTCATTTACACAGCGTCGAGCAGTTTGTTGAACTTTGCTTCTCGAAGCCCTCAGGATCTGTAGGGTTCTGGCACTCGGTGAATGTTTGTATTCATTCATAGCACTGCGCTTAGCTTCAATGACAGGTGCCATCACATCTGATGAAGCATCAAACCAGTCATTTGACTTTGCTGTTTTCTTACCAAAGGTGGCAAGTGCAGTACTTTGAATGGTGTTCCGTAGATGCTCCCAGTTCTCTGTAATAGTATCACCATGCTGAGGGCTACTGAGCACTTTCTCGAAGGTCGCTGTGAATTGAGCGATCATGAAAGGGTCTGACATCTTGCTGGTATCAATGCGTGGTTTCCCTTCATGTCTGACACGATAGAGTTTTCTTGGTTGTGCTCTGATTTTGCAGCAAACCAAGGAGTGATCTGTATCACAGTCTGCACTATGGTACAGCGCGTGGAGAGCACAGACCTGAGGAGTGGCCTTCTGACGAGAATCAGGTCAAGTTGGTGCCAGTGCTTGGATCGTGGGTGTCTCCATGACACCTTATGCTGGGGTTTTGTCTGAAAGTTGTTGGTCACGCAGAGGTCATGGTGGACGCACAACTCTAAGAGCCGTTGTCCATTTTCATTCATCTTGCCAATACCAAACCTGCCCAGACATGAAGGCCATGAAACATTATCGGCACCCACTCTAGCATTAAAGTCACCAAGGAGAACAAGCTGTTCTTGCCTAGGTATGCTTTTGATAATTGCTGTTAGATTCTCGTAGAACTCATCTTTAGCTTCTGAGGCAGAGTACAGAGTAGGTGCATACACACTGACAAGGGTGATGGGACCTGTGCTAGTTTGCAGGCGGAGCGTTAACAGGCGTTCTGATCCATTCTCGCCTGGTTCAACCATTTTAGTTAGCGATTTTTTTACCGCAAAACCTACTCCGTGTTCTCTAGCTTTATTAAGATCTTTCCCTTGCCAATAAAATGTGTAGTCCTTCTCGCTCACCGTTCCAGAGCCCGCCAGGCGCGTTTCCTGAAGTGCAGCTATATCCACCTGAAGTCGTTTAAGCTCATCATTAATTATGGCTGTCTTCCTTACATCGTTTACATCCTGTAGGTTTTCGGATAGTCCAGTCAACATAGTCCGGACGTTCCAGCATCCCAATCTGAGAGTTTGCTTATTTCTATTTTTTCGATAATTGCTTGGTGCAAAATTTTCTGTCCACAGTTCGGGTTTGACCCTAATCCCCATGCACCCAATGGGGAAAGCAGACAGTGGCGGGACAGCACCTTATTGACTGGGGGCTGCCCAGCTTGAAGCGGGCGGTAGCTGTCCAGTGAGATCCTAGAACCTCTCCCACTGTCGGAAGTAGCCCCTGGCGCCATGCCCTACACCAATTGGGCAAAATGCTTATAACCGGTAACTGCTACTTCCCGTGTTTTGCCGACACCTATAGGGTGAAGCTGGAGTGTCCTCTCCAGGGCGCGAGCTTGGGCACAGTTATATGGAGATCAAGCTGTTGCCCATGCAGCATATTCCCCCTCTCCACACAGCCGGTAGATCCAAAGGAACGGCAGTAGCCGATACAGTTTGGTACCAGCCATGTCGCAGGAGTTGCCAGAATAATGTCGAATCGACATTAGACTGCCTTAGGGACTCCGACTCCGGATTTATCCTCAGGGTTTACTCCCGAAGCCAATTCCATAAATGGATATTCCCGCAAGGCAGCGGTGGTTTGAATTCAGAGTTCCTTCTCTTAGATAAGCTACCAACCAAGGATCACGAGCCCTATCTGCCCGAAGCTGCTGGTTTTAAGGCGCCAGTCACTCGCCTTTGCCCCTTCTGCCGTCAGTGGAAACAGTTCCGCCGGGCTCAAATTGAGCCACACGTGAAGGCCGGGAGCTGGACTTGGTTGTCAGAGGCTGTTTGAGGCGCGTGCCATAGAAGTATTTTATCTGCAGTGAGAGCTTATCCTCACTACAACTCCCGGCAATAACAACCTTTGGAACACACACACACACACATATATATATATATAGTAGTGTTTATTGTTGTTCAGTACGTGTGTGTATTGTGTTCATATATCCTCAGTTTGAAATGGAGATTCAGAAAGTCCACGAGTCCCACGAGGCTCTGGTGAAATCTTCTCAGAAACAGGAGGCCTTGTGGTCGGCAATGAGGAGAAAGTTGGAAGAGAGAATAAAAGACCTGGAGGCTCCAAAGGCTGACGGAGGTTAGTAGAAGCTTCTTTTCATTCATTGCCTTCTAGCTCACTAAGGTGAATAGGTTAAAAAATGTAAAGGTAGTGACGTAACAGATAATGCCTTGGGGGGAGTGAAGTGTTAGAAACTTTTTCTCACGTAACAGATAATGCCTTGAGGGGAGTGAAGTGTTAGAAACTTTTTCTCACGTAACAGATAATGCCATGAGAGGAGTGAAGTGTTAGAAACTTTTTCTCACGTAACAGATAATGCCTTGAGGGGAGTGAAGTGTTAGAAACTTTTTCTCACGTAACAGATAATGCCTTGAGGGGAGTGAAGTGTTAGAAACTTTTTCTCACGTAACAGATAATGCCTTGAGGGGAGTGAAGTGTTAGAAACTTTTTCTCACGTAACAGATAATGCCTTGAGGGGAGTGAAGTGTTAGAAACTTTTTCTCACGTAACAGATAATGCCTTGAGGGGAGTGAAGTGTTAGAAACTTTTTCTCACGTAACAGATAATGCCTTGAGGGGAGTGAAGTGTTAGAAACTTTTTCTCACGTAACAGATAATGCCTTGAGGGGAGTGAAGTGTTAGAAACTTTTTCAAATTATTCATGTTTATTTATTAGAGCATGCCTGCAGCTTCCGATATGTTTTGGCTCTCCGCCAGCAAGCAGATTACGATTCGCTGAAGGTTCAGATGATGAAGATTAGCATTTTTTATAGCAATAAAGTATTTTTAATTTTACAATACGTTGTTTTTTTTTAGACCTAGCACTATTGCGCACTAGACAGTGTAAACATGATTTTATTATAGTCTTTTATATGCACTGGGAAGCCAAAAAAATGGGCGTGACCTGCTTTATTGCGATATTCGCTTTATTGCTGTGATCTGGAACCGAACCCGCAATAACTCCGAGGTATACCTGTATCAATAAAATGAAAGAAGCTATCAATAAAATAAAAGAAGCTATCAATAAAATGAAAAGAGACGTTATCAACAAAATGAACAAAGAAGCTATCAATAAAATAAAAGAAGCTATCAATAAAATGAAAAGAGAAGCTATCAGTAAAATGAAAAAGAGTAGCTATCAATAATATGAAGAAAAAAAAAGCTATCAGTAAAATAAAAAGAGAAGCTTTCAAATGAAAAAAAAAAGCTATCAATAAAATGAAAAGAGAAGCTATCAATAAAATGAAAAAGAAGCTATGTGCTATCAAAGAAAAGAATCTGCAAGTAAAATATCACAAGAAGCTACAAGTAAGACGAAAATAAGATGTCACTAAAATGAAAAGAATATACCAGTAAAAAGTCAAATTAATTCCTGGTAAGACAAAAACAGGCTATCAACAAGAAGAAAAAACAATAATTTTTTTTTTAAAAAGAAAAATAATATACTGTACAACCCATGATGGGTTATGGTTATGATATATTGTGTAGTTAACTCTGGATAAGACAAGGAGCGAAGCTCCTGAACAGGGTTGGAAGGAAAGTCCACAGGCTCCCCAGCCTCGCAATGCCATGACCTGTGTTTCATGTCTTTGGGCCGAAGGGCTGAAGCCCAAGTGCCGCTGGTTAGGAAAGAAAAACCAAAAAAACTCAGGATAAAAATGTTCGGTTCCGATATCAAAATATGGTATCTCCCCCACTGCACTCAGTTCATATGGAGTAAATCAAACATGTAAAATTGTGTGTGAATGTATGTGTAAGAGAAGGTATCAGTAACCAGCAAAAGGGGAAAAAAAAGCTTAAATTAGACAAAGAAAAAATAAGATTAGAAGAAGAAAAAACCAAATTAACAAGACAGTGAATACACTTTCCAAAATGGGACCCCCTATAACTTCGGCCAAACAAGAGCATTTCTTCCCAGGACATTCGATCTTGTTCGGGCCCACTGTCGTTTCCTTAGACCTCCACTTTCCGTGCATGATTCCGGGAAGATCACATTTATAAGACTGAAAAAAAATTTTAAGCACAGAGAGAGAGAGAGAGAGATTTTTTAATTTGTAGGTCTTCAAATACATTCTCATGTTTACTTCTTGTAAAAAAGAAATATAAAAAAATGCGCTTAGATTACACGATATTTGATGGCGCGAGAGAAGCAAGTTCAGAAGAAACACTCCACATAAACCATTTTTGTTTGAATGAAAACAACGACTCGAAACAACGTCCGCTTTATGTTATTTAATGTTTATTTGTTTTGTTTTAAACCAACTGCTGCCCTTAAGTTTAGCACGAATTCATCGTCGTCTCAAAGCGTCTTTAATCAGATGGCACGTTGACCCCGTGTAGTTGGGGGGGGGGGGGGGGGGGGGGGGGGTGGGAACCTCTGTGAAGATAAAAGAAAGAATATGACTACTGGTCCCTCAAGCATGTCGTAAAAGTCAACTTAGGTTTTAGGTTTTACATGGGGCTGGCAACCTCACCATGTAAACTATTCTAAATAATAAAATCCCAGCTTTTTCTGTCAGTAACGCTAAGGGATGCAACTTTGGTTGAAAGTTAGACATTAATTGTATTGTTTCCCTTATATGTACTCTCCCGAAAATAGTAACACTTACCAAAGAACAATGCGCAAATGACGGTGTGCACAAAAATATATTTATAGAATGTGTGATCACGTATACACACATTGGGATCCTCGCTGCTGCTACGTAGTTCGTGCACTGTGGTGATGCACAGTGGTTTTTAAAAAAATACTTTTGAATAAGTAAAACTGCCGTTAGGTATTGGTGCTTTTGAATGTAATTCCCGTCTTATGACGGGCTTTTACACTAGTGTTGCTATAGAAACCATCGTTGCTAGAGCATATGAATGCTGTCATGTAGGCTTCCTGCAATGGGACTAGTTACAATGGTGGTTCACTGCTTCATTAAGGAACGAAATGGAAAAAGAAAAAATGTTGCAGTGAAAATTCAGCGCGAACTCGTTGTCTTCCCTAAGCATGTTTATAATTTTTAATTGATAAAACCAGGAGTTAGTTAGGAAGTTACAACCAAGGTGTGTTTTATACAGTACAAACCTACCCTCTATCCTGTACTATTCTCATTCTTCTATCATTTACTATACACAGTATTAAGGTCTTTGTCTTGCGTTATCTGACCTGTACTGTTAAATAGGAAAGTTGCAGAAGTGATTGGGTCTATAATTAGTCAGGATCGTTCCTAGGTCCATATCTGGACTTACGTGGGGAAGTCATGCTAATGACCCCCGGTCCACGAAGCACTATTTTTGTAGTGCCTAGTTGACAGGGTAGATGGTCAATACTCTTGTAGAGAGGTGGTGTTGTCGTTCGGCGGTCCTGGGTTCGAGTCTCGGGTATGCCTATCACTTCTGTTGTTTTTGTGTTGTCTAGTTCTCTACTTCTTCATTTCTCATGAGTGCCTGAAACATATCTTTATGTGTATAATTTATTTACAACCACGGTGAGCGTAGGTTCGATTCACAGCGCGAGCAGCCCAATGAACAGGAGGCTGACACTTGGGAATCTTGACCCAAGTGGGTCCTTCCCCCTCCCTCCCCCTTTTGTAAGAGTGAGAATAAAATAAAAGGGCGTTTTATCCGAAATGAATATGAGGGCCACTTCTCAGTTTCCGATTTGATTAATTCTCATCTAAATATGAAATAGAGAAGGACCCAAGTTTGATTTCTGAATGAGCCAGTGCTACAGTACTTTCCCTCATCACATCTTTATGTACATGTATGTAAGTTATTACAGGTCTATAACTTTTTATCCGAACACCCGAAAACCGAAATATTATGAAAATGGAAAGTTTTTTGGGGGCTACTTTTGATCAGAATTTGGGTTAATTCTGATTATTTTGGGTGATTTCTTGGCTATTTTCCGTCACATTTCGGGCAATTTGAGGCTATTTTCTATCACAATTTGGGCGACATCTGAAAACCGAAATAATCCGGTTTCCGAAATACATCTGTCCTCAAGGATTTCGGATAAAAGGTTAAAGTGCTATATTTTCCAGAACAATTACAATAGTCCGCCGATTACCCGAATACATATTGATTGACAAAGGTGGTTGAGGTCGTCAAAAATTCTGATAATTCAGTTAAAGGCTTTAGCCACAGGCATCCATGAAAAAAAAATTGTGTGTGTTTTTTTTACTTTAAAGATGATTGAATGTTTTGGTGTACTATTATACATAAATAATAAACAAATTTTAAAGCTTTTCCAACAGATGAAACTTAAAAAAAATAACTGAATGTGCAGTAATTATAAAGTAACAGTTTCAGAACGCTTTATTAGACAAAGTCCAATAATAATGTCTGTTCAGAAGACGTAGACTAGCTGCTAAGCCTCGCAATCGTTTCGGCGTAAGAAGCAGCAGAACTTTGCATTAATCTTGCCTTTTTTACCACTTGGTTGGTATTTCAAGGCAGTTGAAGGCTTCACTATGCGAGAGTTAGGGAGAAGATAGTGCTCGTCACATACTTACTATCAGTCACCACAGTCCCCAGGAACAATAAAAACAACGAATTAGACAACCTGGCAGAAGTACTATGAATTCAAACAAGCAAAAGTAAAGTGTATCCCTGCCTGCTGCAATATATATGGAAATGAGAAGGCAAATAAACTTGCCAAAGAAGGAGGCAGAAAAATCCAAACATATGAAGAGATACAAGCAATAATAAGAAATAACTATACAGAAAACTAGCATAAGGAAAACCCAGGTTCCCATACTGCAGAATCATGCTACACATTACCAAGAAGAGACCAAGTGAGAATTTTCAGACTTAGAACCGGCAATTGTAGACTCAGATGCCACCTGTACAACAAATTGAAAATCGGGCAGACAGATGTGTGCCCAAGTGGGGAGAACAAACAAAGGAGTAAAACATGTACTCCAAAAGTGCCGGCTGCACAAGAGGAGCAGAGTGACAGCGTGGCCTTCTCCAACCCAGTTGAAGATGGAACTGTATGGTGGCGAGAGAAGCCTGTCAGTATTAAAAGAGAGATGGATGTAGTTATTTGAGAGAGACCGACGAAGAAGAAAACTGGGGGAGAATCGTTTCATAGTTTCTTCTGCTTCGTTGTGGTCAATAAACAAAACAAACAACACATAAAGGTATGTTATCAGACACTCAGTGAGAAATAGTAGTAGAAGACTAGACAACAGAAGTGATAGGCTTACCGGGAATCGAACCAAGACCTCCTTAACGGCATCCACTGCCTAGCCACAGGAGCGGATAGCTGCTATCTTCTCTACTAACTGCGCACTGCGGTGGGTGCCATTTGGGAGGTCCTGGTTCGATTCCCGGTAAGCCTATCACTTCTGTTGTTTTTCTGTTGTATGGTCTTCTACTTCTTTATTTCTCACTGAGTGCCTGATAACATACCTTTGTGTGTTGTTTGTTTATTTATTTACTGTTTACAGGCCTCGGGTTTCCCCTCCTTATATGTTTATACCTTCGTCGTGGTCAGCCTTTTTCAATTTTTTTTTCTTTTACTTCTGCTAGAGCTACCATCTTCACTTTTTATTTTGAAACGAACTGAATAATTGGCCTTTGGCCGCCCAGACACCATATCTTTTGGCGACTTTCTTCCATTATTGTCCTTTGTGCGGGACCTCAAGATGCAGCAATAGTGAATGCAGTCAGCGACTCATAGCTTGACTGCCTGCGTCAGGACCAGCGAACCAGAGCTGGTCAAGACCGCGCTCCACCTCCACGTGGTGGTCCTGGAAACAGTCTGCAGCAGTGCAGGCTGGCTGAGCGAGCACGGATCGAAATGGGAAGGCTAACCCGGTCCTTAAAAAATGCCGTGCAGAAGTCGGATGTGTCGACCGAAAGGTGCAGATATCACAGCTTAGGCGTAAACAGACACAACGCAACCACCGTCCTTTTCAGGGCGAACGAGGAAGAAGAAGAAGAAGAAGAAGTCCTTTGTGCAACAATGTAATTGTTGCCACTGTACGCCAATGACAGAACAACCCTTTTTCGTATTAATTGACATTGTACATTTTTTAGCGTTCATGAGTGGAAAAGAGTTCACAGCAAATCTTTAATTCACTTTATCCAGCGCTCAGAGCACGCCACGGTGTCTTGTGACATCGTAAATTGTCATTGTTCTGATTGTAAACACTCGTTGTCGGCACACCTGCCCTCCATGCACAAAGTGCTCCGCGCCGCTAAAACATTCCTGGCAGTTTCTTAGCCGACGCCAGATCCCAAATGGAGATATTATTCCGAGAAGATCCCACCTCAAGAGGGTTACATTGGCGGCTTTATCTTGTCGATCCAGTTCAGCAGTTGCCTGAAGGGAAACTTGATACACATTCAGTCACGGAGAAGTCCTTGGCAGATTGTGTTAGGCTAAAGTAGACGTGATAACAGGGCTACATAGTGTTCACTTTCTGCCAGCCTTTCCGTGTCTCTCTCACTCTTGTCTCCTCGCCGTCCGTTTCTTTTTACAGTTTCAGTTTTCGTCTTTTACAAAGAAAGACAATTAAAATGACATTAAACCTTTACTTCAATAGTTATTTCTATCTCTTTGGGTTCGGTATGGCTAAGAGGTTTGGCGTCCGCCTTAATTCTGAAGGTATCGGGTTCGCTCCTGTGACAAAACGTCTGAACATGCTCTTTTGTGTGATCTCTCACACCTTCAGCCCTCCTGCAATATCCTTTCTTTTTCTTCATTTTTCTCACTCATCGCTTTTATTTGGCATAAATCATGCCTTTTCATTCGTTATTTTCGCTATTTTGCTCTATACTGGACATAGCATGGTGAAGTCTCTAACACGCCACTCCCCTGTGGCAGTATTTGCTACGGGAGCAATACGTATCTTATTGTTTCACACTCCACTCCCAGACTGTTGTTACGATTCGCCAGGTTTTCTTGACCCGGCCAACGATAATATTTTATCGCCTAATCCGTCTGACCACCTGTGGAAATGGGGCGGTCAAACATTTGATAAATAAACAAACAACACACAAAGGTAGGTATCAGGCACTCAGTAAGAAATAAAGAAGTAGAAGACCAGACAACAGAAAAACAACAGAAGTGATAGGCTTACCAGGATCGAACCAGGACCTTCCGAACGGCACCCAACCGCCTAGCCACGGTAGCGAATCGCCACTTATCCGCTCTGCCAGCTCCGCATTACAAACTGGAAAGATGTTGATCATGTTGACACAAGCCGGTGTTGTGGAGCGCATGAAAATGTGCCTGTTAGTTTGCGGAGAACAAATGTACTGAGACATTTGTTTCTTTCTAATTTGTCACAGTTCGTGGTTACAAGACATCAGACTTAAGTACTGAAGTTCCTAAGCCACTAGTGTGAGAGAAGAGTATCACCACCAACCGCCTACAGAGGACGAATTATGTGGAGAAGTGTACTCATCACCTAAAAGAAGGGACGGAAGCCACAGCTGCGGGACGCATCTGAAGCTAAGTTTTATATAACAGGCTACAGCAAAAATACGGACATTATTATTAACGCCCTACCAAAACCTCGGTGAGGAAACTTTAATTTCAATTTTCGCCAAATTTTCCATATGTATTTTCCCTTGTTAAAGACTAATTGACTATTAAATTTGTTGTATGTTATTGTAAACTAAACAATAATAGTTGATTCAGTTTATATGTACGAAAGCAAACGTATGAGCCAGTTCTTCTTGATAAATACATATATATAAATATAGAGCCATTACTTATAAGAGGGCATTCGTTGGATTAATTCAACTGGGGGCTTGACGGGCCAGAATCATCGCATAACCTCTTCACAAAAGGCGACGGACCAGATAATAAGTTAACAAATTTGCTCAGCCCTTAAGCAGCGTTTGTTCTTGACTTCTGGGAATTTCTTGTGAAGGCTCCGACGACCAACTTTTAGATACGCTTGCGTTGTGACCATTAGTGGACCACCACTGCACAGCAAGGGGAGGCAATCCCGTGACAGCTCCCAGTACAGGGAATATAATTGATGGAATTTTTTTTCAGAAGCAGTGGTTCCTAATGATGTCATACTCCCCTCCTGATCTCCTGGGTGTTGAGATCGGATACCTAGTCTTCTCTGATAAGGGCGAAACAATAGGAGGTCCCGTGTGCAAGTTGCGCACGTTAAAAACCCTACGGCATTTGGAAATCATAAAGCGTAAGCCATACGGCCGCTGCCCGGGCAAGAATTTAAAAATTAGGAAACATACCCACCACAAAAATATTTATAGAATGTTTGATTCCTGTATACACAAATTTTGATCCTCGCCGGAGCTACAGACTCCGTGCACAGTGCTGAGATCCTCCTTGTGTGATCTAAGGGAGAAGATCGGAGCACTGACGGAGGTGTCCGTGTGCAATGAAGATGGTCCTTAACACCAAAACCATTTCCATCTTATTTTAAAATGTTTGAATAATGATTATATCAAATCGGCTGGGTCATTTATTGTCAAAACTTGATGGATTCACTTGTACAAAGAACGGGAGCTTCGTAAAGTTACTGCTCTCTACGATGAGTGAAACACAGAAATTATGAGCGTAAAGATTTGAAATTCGACAAACATATAACGTTCAGGTGTAGTTAAATAACAGTGGTTAAAATGACCACCTTCGTTGTCTTTTCTATTTCGTATTCACACGCCTCTAAATCTAACTTTCCATAATTCTATCTCTCTTTGTCTGCCGTCTTATTTAATTGACAACAGAGTTGACGTTCTGTCATATGGATCCCAGGGGTGCAAAGAATATAACCTCTGCACCGCCAACAAAAATATTATAAAAGTCGATTGAGAAAGACTCGGGGCGTTGGGCCGAATTCCTATGTTAAAAACAAAGCTACAGAAGCAAAGCCCAGATCTTATTAAATTCAGTCATCCCTGACGGTATTTAAAAAAAAAAAAAACGCCCACCAACAAGGAGGATTATGATGCGATACAGTGAAAGCTGAAGATAACCCAGTCTCTGACGCTGACTCACCATTCTTTCACCTAGAGGAATTTCTAGAATTGGCACCTGGAGCGTGAGAAAGTCTGAGCAGCGCAGGTAGCATTAACGATTTAAAAAAAAAAAAAATAAGGAAAAATATATAACATCAGCACTTTAGTATTACGTGAGACAGATTGGAGAGGGTTTTGGAGAAGACAGATGGAAAAGAAATATTTAACACATGGTACAGAGGGCCTGGCTACACTGCAGTACTCATGTTGGGCGGAGAAGGGGAATATGAAGTATGAATTCTATACTGCCAAGGGAAACACATGGGACTCGGAATTATCTTCGTCGTGGAAACAAGAATAAAGCAACTATTGGCGGATGCTCAAAGTTAGGTAAAGATAGTTCCGTGGCAGATACTGCCGGAGGGGGAGTGATGTGTTAGAAACTTCACTATACAAGGTCTCGGCTTTTTTTTTTTTTTTTAAGAGGTTGTAATAACCGTTTCCTGCCACGCAGCCATTGCCATTAATCTTTTTAGCTGTCTATATTATTTTTAATTTTCTTCTATAAAATTCCATGTGTCCAGTATAGGTTATATATACCACTGAAAAACTCTTTTTCTGACTTCCATTGACAATGAGATGTTGCATAAAATACTTGTCATTTTATAGAATGCTGTTTTGTTGCCTGAGCTGTTCTAAACTTCACTTGTAAGATACATCTTCCAACCGATGTTATTAACGTGCCTAGGTATTTGAATATATTAAATTAATATGAAATAAATATAAAGGTATGTTATCAAGCACTCGCAGGAAATAAAGAAGTAGAACACCAGACAACAGAAAAACAACAGACACGACTGGCCAACCCAGGATTTGAACCCTGGACCCTCCGTGCGACAACCCCGCCCAGCCATGCAAGCGAACCACACCATCCTCCCTGCCATCTGCGCATCACCATAAAATGATGTTTCGATGACAGGTCATTAGTGCGAACCGCAATACACGACATCATTTTATGGTGATGCGTAGATGGCATGTGTATGTGTAATAAATGTTTATACAATACCAAACCTACCCTCTGTCCTGTTCTCACTGTTCTAAAGTCTACTATCATTTACTGGACACAGTATTAAGGTCCTTGTCTTGTTGGACTGGCCTATACTGCGTGATAGGGAAACGGCAGAGGTGATTGCGTCATTGGTGGGCTGGACTGCCCATGGTGGACTTCCGGTGTCGTGTATTGTGGTTCGCACTAATGACCTGTCATCGAAACATCATTTTATGGTGATGCGTAGATGGCAGGGAGGATGGTGTGGTTCGCTTGCATGGCTGGGCGGGGTTGTCGCACGGAGGGTCCAGGGTTCAAATCCTGGGTGGGTCACTCGTGTCTGTTGTTTTTCGGTTGTCTGGTGTTCTACTTCTTTATTTCCTGCGAGTGCCTGATAACATACCTTTATATTTATTTCATATTAATTTACTGTTTACAGGCCTCGGGTT
This sequence comes from Oreohelix idahoensis, assembly GCA_024509875.1. Taxonomy (NCBI): domain Eukaryota; kingdom Metazoa; phylum Mollusca; class Gastropoda; order Stylommatophora; family Oreohelicidae; genus Oreohelix; species Oreohelix idahoensis. Next base: position 78,221 of record JAMPIV010007582.1, on the reverse strand, counting down.
TCCCTTCCTTATGTGTAATAAATTTGAATATATTAGCTTGTTTTAAAACTGTTTCATTTCATTTGATAGTGCATTTTGGGAACGTTATTTTCTTCTGTCTTTTTGCTATTAATATATGTGGTAAAGTGGGATGTTATAAATATTTATAGGGGACTTAGTGTACTGACTGAGATCAGCTGTGAAGGTATCTGTATCTAATAAGTGTGGTGTATTACAGATAACCTTACTTGCTACCACATTTATACCTCAGTCAGGCTTATTCTGGAATATTGTAATGACTACGTTGAATGTCTAGGGTTATGATAATGATGAAGTGTAAGTCACAACAACAACAGACAGATAAATACTTTAATTAAAATCAACAATACTTTACAACACTATGACACTCACATACATAGAACACTCTATAAGACTATCTTAAATGAGTCACGTGTTAACTTTTAAAAATATATGTATTAATTCCTTCAAATATTATATATCCTGATTCAACTACAAAGTGAATCAGGAATCACAATCAAATGTAATCACAAGTTGAATGTACACAATGTATAGATAGAATCTTTGTATTAACATATATCATTATTGCAATATGTGTGTAAGTTGTGCTGTAGTACTATGAGGTAATACTGGCTTTTCAAGCTAGGTGGTTGTTTGTCATCATGACTTCAAGTGTTTGTTTCTCGTGGAAATAATATTGGAAAGGTTCACAGTTTCTTTTTATTTGAAACAAATAAATGTCCCTCTTGATTTAAGGTAAAGTCACTTTTAGAGGGGGGGGGGGGGGGGGGGGGATACACAAGATTGAGCTGCTCTGGCCACGAACTCTTAACTTCTGTGTGGGCGGCAGGAAACAGTCTCCACTGCTCGCTTGCTTCACCGTGTTCTTGAGAACCAACACTGGTCGATATATTGACCAAGGAGTATGCTACCAGCCTCTGGATTCAGCAAAACTCAGACCAGGTGCTGCTTTAATACGTTAGGACCACAGTCCCTGAAACAAGAAGGTTGTACCTCCTACTTCAGAACTAATTTATAATCTATTTCCACACTGAAACACAATACATAACAAACACAGAGTTCAGCGCGGTAGGCCAACTGCTAGCTTCTCATGTAACAGTATACACCAGTATTCCTCTCCCTAATGGTTACAACGCCTCTGCAATTCCAGCATTATTTCCTTCTATTCAATAAGATAGGTGTCATAGTACTATTTGGCAATTCCATGCAGTTATACTCCTCTCCGACAAGTTTTGTTCATGTGGGAGCAATATCTAGGCTTTTCTTCATGTTTGCTACTGAACCACACACATACAGACATAAATTTATCAATTCACATTCAATTTTTCATCAAAAAGATATCAAATATGTCTAGCTTACCACAATTCATAAAAATATTAAACAAAAAACGTTGACTGGCGATGAATTATGGCACAATTCCGATCTGCCTATGTCCCAGGCTTTCATAAGAAAAATATGAGCTGGATCTCAACGCACTTGCTTCTCAATAAGTTTATTTTCAAAATGTGGCCCTGAACTGACGCTCCTAATTGACTATATCAAATGGTCTAACCAATGGGACCATGTTTACAAAAGCTTTTGGAAAAAAGTACCCTTCCTACCGTTTCCCTTAACAACCAAAAATAGTATTTGCATTCGACTAATCATGTTTCGCCTTACATATTATTCTAGCCAATCAAATCGGATTTAACTTGTTGGTCTATTTCCCGTAAAATAGTGGTTTTAAAACATGCCACTGAGCAAATATGATTTGGTGCTGTCAGACAACCTCACTATTTTATTTTGGCTATAATTTGTTAATTCCTAGACTATTTGCTTAACACCTAACATATTCTATGTCAGCAAGTCCTAAGGCACCCAAATATATAAGTTTTAATGGAGCTAAGTGGCTGCGTTCAAAATATGTATTTTCTTCTAGGATAGTCGTGCTGTTACCACCTCCTCACTTCCAAACTATGGGGTGTCTTCTGTACTGTCAGGATTTCAGACGTAAAACAGTAGAATGTCATGTTTCCTAATAAGCATTAAACATGTTTTTTAAAACCTAACCGTGTATTGGTAGTGTTTTTTGTCACTGTTTATTTGAAAAAAAGTTAGTGCTTCATGTCTTACGCGTGGGATTGGCATTAATATTAATCGGGAGACTGTGGTAGTATTGCATGCGTTCCTCCGTCTCTCTCTCTATCTCTCTCTCTTCTAAGTTCGTCTGTCTTTTTATTACGCAGTGTATAAAATGAAATTAATGCTAGTATTTTATCTAGGTCATTAAGCAGTGTGCGTATCTCAAGGTTTTCTAAGAAACACAGTACCAGTTTTAGTTTTAGAAACGCGTGTATGCTGCTGTAGGCTTTACTATCAAACGTGAAAGCGTTACAATTATGCAGACGAAGTAGAAAAAGGGGGATTTTTGTACGCCATTGAGACAGCACTGTTCTTTTACCATTCCTCTTTCCTTTTATTGAATTAATGCGTTAGGCTTTTCATTTACTTTTTAATTTATATATGTGGATTTAGAATGTTTCACGACAAATTCTCCCCACTTAAAACAGACGTTATACGTCAGTCTATAATTCTATATACACATAGAGAAATTTATGTCTATGCCTGGTGATTTCTTTGATTTTCATCGCACGGATGGCGGCTTAGAAAATCTGCATCAACGTTTCTCTGATTTTATTTTGATCATGGATTAATGCAGGTGGGTCAATTCAAAGTAAGCACTACTGACGAAGGTTGCATCAGACCTCTGCAATCCAAGAATCCATTTCAGTTATATTACTGAACAGCGGCAAGTGTTACTGCTTGTCTTATTGCTGCTCAGCAATCAGTATTCACCATTTCTCTTCTCTGAGTCTGCTCAACGACATGTCCCGAGAATATTAGATGTTCCTCAATTTGTACGTTATGAGGAGTTGATCTATATGGTGATATCTGAGTTGTGTAGGGGATCCAATAATTTCCTGATCAGCCTTAATAAACACTCGGACTATCCTCAATTCAAAAAGGCAACAATGGAGACACTCTGCTCCTCCGAAATGTTCACAGCCAACAATTTGTCTGATCTCAGGCGTGATTGAATGTGGAAACACCCTTCTAATAATATATTTATAATGTTCTATAATGTGCCACTCAAATGGAGGCCATATTCACCAACTATAGTTCCGCCTACCGACAATCTGGTGAATTAAGATAATATGTGGGGAAATGAGTTTCTGCATCAGAAATCAATTCGCCCTTAGCATTGCTATAAGATGTGTGGGTTATCTCCATCCAGGGTCCGAACACTACTTCCCCTTGGACGGTGTAGGGTCGGGTGACTACCAATGTCACCAGTGCCCTTTTAATGCTAAGTTAATAGCCATAGTGTGAAGCGCTGTGAGCATTTTCCCAATTGCTCACTCGTCCACTCCCCACTTTTCTTCTGTTAACAATTTGTTTCGGTTTTAACTTAGGCGGATCATCTTCAATGTCAATGTCAGCCAGCTCCCTAAATGCGGCTTCAAACTGTGCCTGGGATGACTGGTCTGAGTTTCTATTTTCTCTGGATGCCTTTCTCAGAGTTGCGAATCTAAATATTTTTTGGTGAACACTGTTGGGGGGAAGGTGGATACCTATCCTCTATGTCAACCTTATTATTGTTATTTTCCTTGTTATTGTTAGGCCCATATGTTTCAGAATGCTTGGCTGGCATCTGATTATGATTTTCCCAACTTGGGGACTGTACCTTGCTACATTTTTCACAGGCCCCCACAAATTGTGCAATATCAGCAGCTACTTGGGGCCAGTAGAATTTTTCCGATGTCCTTTGACGGGTGGTCCCATTTCTCTGGTGTCCACCGTCTGGTACAACATGAGCTTGTGCCATCACTTTTTCCCTGTAGGGGGTTGGCAATACCAATTGTCCCTGTTCTTTGGATCCTGCTCTAGCTTTCCTGAAGAGCAGTCCTTCCTTCAAATAAAATTGTCCTTTCTTAGGGTGTGCATGGCTTGTTGGCAATTTACCAAAGCAAGGTTTTAATGTTTTATCTTTTGCCTGGGCCTTTCTCATCTGCTTATGAGAATAAACTAGTGGTGGTTCCTCCTCCGTTCTACTAGGGGTCGACCTGACCTGAAGCGTGGCCATTACCACAGGTTTTACCGGGCTTCCTAGAAAAACATATTTGCTGCCTAACACCAGCGGGTAATTAGGGTCGTCACACACGGCTGCTCTAATCACTCCTTCCACGTACCTTGTCTCTACATTGATCTCGGCTACGGGAAGTGTCATGGTGGATATTCCCTTTACGGCCCCTTGTATCTCCACTTTCTCTGTGGTATACTGTTCAGGGTGCACTAGGGTTGCACTCACAACTGAGTCATATTCTAAACCTGAATCGTAAAGGCACCTAACCTTGGCACCATTACATGTCACTTCTTCACAGATGGGGGGATGTTGAAGATTTATATGATTCTCTGTCAGTTTCTTCTTCCCCTTGCATACATGCCACACTTAAAGGTTTACCCATAATCTGTACGGGGTGTTTGCGTTTTCAGATGTGTACGGGCCGTACACGGGTCTGTACGGGTTTTTTCGCCTAATTATTAACCCTTTCAGCACCATTATGACGTACGCCATACGGCATAAATCTTGACAATTTTTGTCGCTGTGCCGTACCGAGTACGTCACGGAAGTAGTGCGATACCTCGTTCCCATACACCTATAAAACGTACGTCCTATTTTAAAAGCACCAGAACTCTTCTGTTTACAATCGTATCGGCAATTGCTGGGCATAATCGGATTCAGCATTGAAAAATCTGGCCACTAAGCTTGAAACGAACAAAATATTTTACTGCTAGCGAATACGGTAGAACTGATAATAGTGATTTTACAAAAGCGAAAGTTACAAACATGGACGCTGCCATACCGCCGAATCATAAACATTTTGTGGAAAAAGAGCACGAAAATTCTTGTTTGAGTTGAATTTATTCAACTTGAATGATTCTGACAACTCTTTTTACTGAGATTCTGGTAATCTTTACCTTTATTGCCGTCGAGTATGTTTAATATTTGTATTTTCGTACCATTTAGAGTTAAGGTTGAGGTTAGGTTTACGGTAGAAAGTGCGTAAGAAATGTAAATTTGAATAATAATACAAAACAAATTATGGGTAGGCCTAATATCGGAATGACGGTCGCCGAATGCTCTGCATGTATTTTCGTACCATTTAGAGTTAGGATTAGGGTTACAGTTGGGGTTAGGGTTAACCCGAAATCTAAATGGTACGAAAATACATGCGGAGCATTCGGCGACCGTCATTCCGATATGACCAAATTATGAAACTGAAAAAAAAAAACCACAAAAGCAAGGCAAATTTGCATCTTAACCAGGTCAGAGAAAAGTTTTTATTTGGAGTTACTTCTCTTCTTAGTTTTAATTTCGTTTCTTTAAAAAACAATGTGATTTTGCCTTGGGTATTGCGCCAGTGTATATTTTCATTGCTAGCTTTAAAAAAAAAAAAATATATATATATATATATATTTGATTTAAGATTCCTAAACCTAACCCATAACGCTTATTACTGGTCTCTTTAGATCTATACTTTTATAAGGCACTATAGAACACACACCAAACTGTTCTTCATTTCCACCATAAATTGTATTAATTTTTTTTTGCAGAAATAGACTAAATGATGATACAGTCACAGCTTTTCTACAATACCGGTACAAAATAAATTCTAACTCTTGTTGTTTAGGTTTTAAAGCAAGTGAAGACATGCTTAAAAAGGCAAAGGGCGCATGTCACTATGATGGTGCAGAACCATCTAATTGAATATATTTGTACATTAATTAACTCTATTGTTACGTTTTTCAGTCTGTACAGGTTTTGCGGGTCTCTGTACAGGGTTTTTGGATTTGTTGTACAGGTTTTTCATGTCTGAGGTGTGGCATGTATGCCCTTGTCCACTGTTATCATGCATGCCGCGTGATATGGAGGAACTTTCCTACCACATTCACTAGTATTATGATTATGCATCCTGCATATTTGACAATATTTTCCTTCCTGTCTGAGGGGTTTCCTGTCATCATATTTCCTTTCACTGAATTGTGGGGTTTTATGTTTATTGTCATACCGTGGCCTATCAAACTGATGCTTACCTTTGTTTTGATCTCTATGATCAAATTCATTAAAGTTTTGTGGTGCCTTAAAATTATCTACCTGTTTCTTTTTATTACTTGTTACCTGTGCTTGAGCTGCTTGATACCTTTCAGCGACATTTAGTAACTCACCCAGCCTCTCTGCACCTTGTTCCATGAGAAACTTTCTCAGGTCTGGAGCCATGGACTCTCTTAGTTGTTCTATAAGGATCATTTCCTTAAGATCTTGGGTTTTCCCCAGAGAAGTCCATTTCTCCAAGTATGTCTCTAACCGTGCAGAGAACTGGTGATAGGTTTCACCCGACAGTAGTTTAGCATTCCTAAATTTTTTTCTATAAAATTCACCATTCTTTTCATATCTTAACAAAAGAGCCTGCTTTAGCATGTCATAATTTTCTTGATCACCTCTGCTCATTTTGGCGAAAACATCATAAGCCGTACCACGAAGTCCTTGTGATAACTTTAAGCTCCACCTTTCTCTCTCTAACCCATACGTGGTAGCTAATAGTTCATATCTATTTAGATAGCTCTCGATATCATCTTCTTTCTCAACAAAATGATCTAAATGAAAATTCATAGCTGAGGTTGAGGCTCCCTGACTAGCAGTGGCATCAGAGGTAAAGGGACTGGCACCATTTTCAGGAGCATGGCCTTGAAACTCAAACTCCCTTAGTCGTAACTCATGTTCCCTTTGTAATCTCTTCTCCTCCTTTTCTGCTTCCGTCTCGGCAGCCTGTCTCCTTTCTTCTCTTTCTGTAGCTTGTCTCCTTTCTTCTCTTTCTGTAGCTTGCCTCCTTTCTTCGGCTTCCCTTTCTGCAGCTAATCTCTTTTCTTCTCTTTCTGCCTCCAATTTCTTCTCTTCATACTGGAGCCTTTTAATCTCCCTATCTGCCTCCAATGCCTTAGCCTCAGCCTCAATCTGCAACCTCTTAATTTCCTTTTCCGCCTCTAACTTTCTTTCAGCCTCTTTTTCTAATCTTTCAGATTCTAATTTTCTTTCTGCTTCAAATTTTCTTTCTTCACGTTCAATATATTTGTCACATTCAGTAGTGACATAAGCAATCATAACTTGCCCGTCCATTCCTAACTCTTTAGCAGCCTGCACAGCAGCAGATCGAAATTTTGCTAGGTCCGCCATTTTCTAACAGGCAAATGTAAACAATTTAATCTATAAATAATTATCTAAGGACAACCACAGGCACTGAGAGCTCAACCTTATTTAATTTCCACCCAAGGATACCTTTTAAATTTTTATTATTCCCTGAAGTGAATTACCCCCAATATATATATAATAGGGAAAGATTCAAAATCCCGGACAGGACCCCAATATATGTGGTAAAGTGGGATGTTATAAATATTTATAGGGGACTTAGTGTACTGACTGAGATCAGCTGTGAAGGTATCTGTATCTAATAAGTGTGGTGTATTACAGATAACCTTACTTGCTACCACATTTATACCTCAGTCAGGCTTATTCTGGAATATTGTAATGACTACGTTGAATGTCTAGGGTTATGATAATGATGAAGTGTAAGTCACAACAACAACAGACAGATAAATACTTTAATTAAAATCAACAATACTTTACAACACTGTGACACTCACATACATAGAACACTCTATAAGACTATCTTAAATGAGTCACGTGTTAACTTTTAAAAATATATGTATTAATTCCTTCAAATATTATATATCCTGATTCAACTACAAAGTGAATCAGGAATCACAATCAAATGTAATCACAAGTTGTATGTACACAATTTATAGATAGAATCTTTGTATTTACATATATTATTATTGCAATATGTGTGTAAGTTGTGCTGTAGTACTATGAGGTAATACTGGCTTTTCAAGCTAGGTGGTTGTTTGTCATCATGACTTCAAGTGTTTGTTTCTCATGGAAATAATATTGGAAAGGTTCACAGTTTCTTTTTATTTGAAACAAATAATGTCCCTCTTGATTTAAGGTAAAGTCACTTTTAGAGGGGGGGGGGTATACACAAGATTGAGCTGCTCTGGCCACGAACTCTTAACTTCTGTGTGGGCGGCAGGAAACAGTCTCCACTGCTCGCTTGCTTCACCGTGTTCTTGAGAACCAACACTGGTCGATATATTGACCAAGGAGTATGCTACCAGCCTCTGGATTCAGCAAAACTCAGACCAGGTGCTGCTTTAATACGTTAGGACCACAGTCCCTGAAACAAGAAGGTTGTACCTCCTACTTCAGAACTAATTTATAATCTATTTCCACACTGAAACACAATACATAACAAACACAGAGTTCAGCGCGGTAGGCCAACTGCTAGCTTCTCATGTAACAGTATACACCAGTATTCCTCTCCCTAATGGTTACAACGCCTCTGCAATTCCAGCATTATTTCCTTCTATTCAATAAGATAGGTGTCATAGTACTATTTGGCAATTCCATGCAGTTATACTCCTCTCCGACAAGTTTTGTTCATGGGGGAGCAATATCTAGGCTTTTCTTCATGTTTGCTACTGAACCACACACATACAGACATAAATTTATCAATTCACATTCAATTTTTCATCAAAAAGATATCAAATATGTCTAGCTTACCACAATTCATGGAAATATTAAACAAAATACGTTGACTGGCGATGAGTTATGGCACAATTCCGATCTGCCTCTGTCCCAGGCTTTCATAAGAAAAATATGAGCTGGATCTCAACGCACTTGCTTCTCAATAAGTTTATTTTCAAAATGTGGCCCTGAACTGACGCTCCTAATTGACTATATCAAATGGTCTAACCAATGGGACCATGTTTACAAAAGCTTTTGAAAAAAAGTACCCTTCCTACCGTTTCCCTTAACAACCAAAAATAGTATTTGCATTCGACTAATCATGTTTCGCCTTACATATTATTCTAGCCAATCAAATCGGATTTAACTTGTTGGCCTATTTCCCGTAAAATAGTGGTTTTAAAACATGCCACTGAGCAAATATGATTTGGTGCTGTCAGACAACCGCACTATTTTATTTTGGCTATAATTTGTTAATTCCTAGACTATTTGCTTAACACCTAACATATTCTATGTCAGCAAGTCCTAAGGCACCCAAATATATAAGTTTTAATGGAGCTAAGTGGCTGCGTTCAAAATATGTATTTTCTTCTAGGATAGTCGTGCTGTTACCATCTCCTCACTTCCAAACTATGGGGTGTCTTCTGTACTGTCAGGATTTCAGACGTAAAACAGTAGAATGTCATGTTTCCTAATAAGCATTAAACATGTTTTTTAAAACCTAACCGTGTATTGGTAGTGTTTTTTGTCACTGTTTATTTGAAAAAAAGTTAGTGCTTCATGCCTTACGCGTGGGGTGGCATTAATATTAATCGCGAGACTGTGGTAGTATTGCATGCGTTCCTCCGTCTCTCTCTCTCTATCTCTCTCTTCTACGTTCGTCTGTCTTTTCATTACGCAGTGTATAAAATGAAATTAATGCTAGTATTTTATCTAGGTCATTAAGCAGTGTGCGTATCTCAAGGTTTTCTAAGAAACACAGTACCAGTTTTAGTTTTAGAAACGCGTGCATGCTGCTGTAGGCTTTACTATCAAACGTGAAAGCGTTACAATTATGCAGACGAAGTAGAAAAAGGGGGATTTTTGTACGCCATTGAGACAGCACTGTTCTTTTACCATTCCTCTTTCCTTTTATTGAATTAATGCGTTAGGCTTTTCATCTACTTTTTAATTTATATATGTGGATTTAGAATGTTTCACGACAATATCTTTATTTTCACTCTCTGTCCTTACTATATCAATCATGGCCAATATTATATATTATTAGTAATAGTTGTAACTTTAGCCATTAGACTAGCTAGGATTATAATTATATTGTGTAGTTTTACTGGATTTGTTTTGTTTTTTAAATAACACAACCTGGTTTTTCGCCAAGTTTTTTACCCCCTTCATTGTATTAAAAGTTACAGCAGTGCACTAACTGTTGATAACGGGGTATTGGTCAAACTAATTAGGATATATATTGTTTTCAATTCCAAATAATATGAACAACTGCCGATTAGAAAGTGGCATCACATTTGTCAAATCATTGTAAATAGGGACAATCACAATTATGCTAATACGTTAAATAAATAAACAAAAAACAAACAAAATCAAGAAGAAACTCTGAACAAGAATTATATTAAAATGGAGGGGTGTAAAGGCCTGGTGGTTCCAGTTATATAACTGACTTTAACAGATATTTAATTGACTTTCATCTGTTAAAAGTCATATGCATTGTAAGAACAGCATCAGACCTTCACATTCCCAGACACTAATATTAACATTTGTTCGTGATAAATATTTTTTGACTATATTATGCAGTACCCTAGGTCTGTCTATTCTTAACACCTCTTCTATATTTATAAGATTATATATTATAGTATATATATATATATATATATATATATATATATATATATATATATATATATATATATATATATATATATATATTTTATATAATCTATATAATTTTAAATTATATAATGTAAATTATATAATTATTATAATTTTATAATTATATAATTTAAATATGAAATATAAAATGATATCATGTAATAAAATTTTATATTTTTATTATTTTATTAATATTTTTTAATTATAATAAAATTATATAACATTATATAAAAAATTATATATTATTATTATTATATAATATATAATATAATACATATTATATATATATATATATTATATATATATTTTATATATAATATTTAAATTATATATATTATATATTATATTATTATATATATAATTTAAATAAAATATAAAATGATATCATGTAAAAATTTATTATATTATATATATTTTATATTTTTTGTAATTATAATATAATTTTAAATTATATAAAAAATATAAATTATTATATAATTGTATAATTATAATATATATAATAATATCATATAAATTATATAATATATAACATATAATTGTAATATATATATTATATATATTTTATATATTTGTTATATTTTATTATATATTTAAATTATATAATTGTATTAATAACAAAATTAAAATAAAAATTATATAATAAAAATTATATAATATATATAATTTTATATTTGTTATAAAAATTTATTATATAATAACATGATAACAAAATTATATATAAATTATATTATATATTATATTATATAATATAAAATATATATATATATATATATATATATATATATATATATATATGTGATAGGGTGGGCGAGATGATGATGATGATTATATTGTGATATGTTTGATCACTCTCTTGTCACACTCGCACCAACCCGAACAACAATAAAACTCTTGATTCTAGAGGCAAGGGCTGTATTTATTTTTACAACCCATTCAGGGACTAAGCAAACATTAAACAAATAAACTAGCGAACATAACAAAACAAAACAAAACACCCAGCATGCTTCGCCCACATCGAAAATATGGGCGATAAATATGCCAAAAACAGGTAGGGGGCGGGCGTCTCCTTTTCGGCCCCATCACATATCTCCCTCCTGATTTTGTTGTCGTCCCGACAACATTACTACCTCTGGCGCTTCAGTCGAAATCTCTCGGATCGTTGGTGCTGCGCCTGATTATTTCTCAGCGGCGATGTTTTGGGCTCAGATTCTGTATTCGGTACAACCCGGCTGGGGACACTCTTGGTCGTCATGTCTCCAGTTGTACGTTGTCGGGCTGTCAGCCGCTGTGGTCTTGAAGACTCGCTCACCGGTGCCGCGTCGCTGCCTGCCCGTGACATCTGCTTGTCAGTGCTTGCAGCTGTCGACTTTGAAGGGAGATCGCTCTTGACGTGTTTTCCACTCATTTTGTGTGGACGGTGACTTACGTTCCCCACAATCTGCTTTTGATGAGTCTCCTCTGCTGAACCTTGATTTGCATTCCCTCCTATCTGCTTAGGACGGGTTTCCTCCCCTAGACGACGGCCAATTTTCTCGGCGCCCTTAGTGTGACAGTTGACGTGGCCCTCTCTTGGCTTGCGCCCTAAAGGCAACCTTGTTGTGGCAGTACGTCTCGGTAAAGAGCTCCTTGAGGGACAGGCGGCTATCAAGTGTTCAGTGGACTTGCATCGAAAACATCTCTTCGGAAGCGGGCCTTGAGGGCACTTGGCTGCCATGTGGTCTGACAGGTCTCTACAATTGTAGCATCTTATCTTTCTGGGCTTCCTCTGTACCATGGGTCGCTTCCTGCTGCCCTTACACTCTTGACCGCCAATGCCGCATACATAAATTGCTTCCATGCCCTGGGCCGATGGTTTGCTGTCAAACTCTACTCGTTCATTCCTCGCCAGACTCCGGAATCCCTTTCTGAAGATCTTGTTTTGATGTACGAATACATCAATACCTCCATCATCTGGCGTGATGAATCCCCATCCCCTGTGGACACTATACCACTTGCAAACTCCTTTTCGCCTTGTCGGTGTAGCTGCGTTTGTTGGTGCTGTCAGCTCACAGCTTTCCTTGACAACAGCCTGACTCTCACATACAAGAAGGTCTAGTTGAGGTTCCTGCGGACACACCTCCTCGTCTTGCGTTGGCTGCTCCCGCGGACACACCTCCTCGTCTTGCGTTGGCTGTTCCCGCGGCTGGCATGGTGCTCTCTTTCTATGCACCTCCTCTTGTGTTGGCGAACTGGACTGTGACATCTGTGCTAGCTGGGCCTTTAGGAGAGATAATTCTGCTTTAAGTGCCTCCTTTTCATTCTGATCTTCTGCACTTGCTATCTGCACCAGTGTCTCTGGCTTCTTGACTTCACAGAAAACAGCACATTCCCTAGGCCCCTGACTCCCGGCCTGGAAATTCCTGGTCGTCTCACTGGCTGGTGGTTGCTCGCTGTAGGCTCTTTCTATTATCTTGAGTAACTGCTCAGGGCTGGCCTTGGCTCCGCCATGTATCCGTAATTCTCTAGATACCCATGGTGTCACGTTGTTCCAGATCATGTCTAACTTGTCTTCTGCCCAAAAAGGCACCACCTTCCACGCGGCTTCCACATCTTCCACAAACTCTTGCCAAGTGGGACTCCCCTCTCCACTAAATAACCTTATCTCTGGCCCCTTCACATACACTACCTTCACAGGCGCATTAGCCATCTTGCTGCAGGAATGCACTGCTGGGTGTTTACAATATTTGTTCGTTTGCTGTTTGCTCAGTGTCACTGTCTGCCTTATCCTGCCGACGACGCCAATTGTGATAGGGTGGGCGAGATGATGATGATGATTATATTGTGATATGTTTGATCACTCTCTTGTCACACTCGCACCAACCCGAACAACAATAAAACTCTTGATTCTAGAGGCAGGGGCTGTATTTATTTTTACAACCCATTCAGGGACTAAGCAAACATTAAACAAATAAACTAGCGAACATAACAAAACAAAACACCCAGCATGTTTCGCGCACATCGAAAATATGGGCGATAAATATGCCAAAAACAGGTAGGGGGCGGGCGTCTCCTTTTCGGCCCCATCATATATATATATATATATATATATATATATATATATATATATATATATATATATATATATATATATATATATATATATATATATATATATATATATATATATAATAAAACTATAATAAAATCTTTGTTGCTAAATAGTGGAATTCTAACGGAATATAAAATTCAACGGAGTATGTGTTAAAAATCCACGCTACTGATTCTTTTCAATAAACCGGTTAGTAAACTAGTTTTCTTCTTTTTGTTTTGTTACGGTACTTGAAATATAAATAATATTAATATTACAAATATGTGCAACTGTATTTCCATCTAATTTTATTTCAAATTATTAGCTAACCTAAACGAAAATGCAAATTGGGTCCGAAACTCATGATCGGGTCCATTTTCCTGCAATACGGGAACGACCGAAAATGGCGGCCAAATTTTAGTTGTCGTCACTCTATATATCAAGGGCACTAGTCAAACCTAGTTGCCGATCAATGTTTTAGTGGCTTGCTTTGCCATTTCCCTAGTTTCATATTTTTTCCCTTATATACAATATTTTAGGGACAAAAATGGTGGGGGTCTGTTTGCGTATATTGCAGATTTTACAGGGATGCTTGCTTCCGAAAAGGCCGAGAAATACCAAGGGTTCTCAGTCTTGTTTTTTCTCATGGCCCCCTTCTGAGCCTCATTTTGCTGTTAGCTGGAAAAAAAGTACTTTACCATCTTACTGTGGCCTCCTAGAATATGTTATGACCCACGTTGAGAATCACTGTTCTAGACGGTATGTGGAGAAAACGAATTTGGGTGGGGATTTTAAAGATGGTGAAAACCACTTGAACGAGTTATGTTTGGGGCAGAAGTTGCAGACTCCGTTGAAATATAGCGGGAATATATTGGTGTGATGTCTAGCAATGGCGCTAATAGAAAAATGGAGGGAGGGGAGAGTAATTTTAGAAAAAAAAAAATGACTTTTGACCGTGATTATTTTTTCGCTGTTTACTTTCCTTCTATTAAACACATGAAAAGGTGTGTTTGTCTGCTAATTTGTCTGTCTCTCGAGCAGTTTCAGGTTGGTTCCGACACAGAGAAAGGGCTCAGCCCAAATAATGAGGAGCAGAGTCATGACATCTAGATTAGAGGCGGTGAGAAAAAGAGGACAACCTCATGAGACACTGAATCGAGATGATGGCAGATACCTGAGAGAAATAACAGCACGATGTCCCCGCCATGTCTCATACCGTATCCAGAACCACACCTGAATATGCTTTCTTCTAATCTTTGTTTCGTTGACTGCACCTTGAAGCCGTAGGTGATACATATCGGCGGGAGCCTTGTGCTCCTGGTATTTCCACGAGGCGGAACAAGTCAGATCAAGATAGCGCACCAGTCCTCCATGTTTGGGGGTTAGGTCAGTGTCAGTATCTTAAACCATAAAGGGGGGAGGGGGAAACTGTGACAGACTGCAGCTGGGTCGCTTATAATTACCAGCTTGACCCAAGGACAACCTTGACTACAGAGACACTTGAGCGTCGACATTATTTTTCGAGGAAGGCAAAAACTAGAAAAAGAATATGGAACAATTCAAAATAGAAATTTCTTGCACACATCAACGACAAACTCTCTATCTGGACACATAAATTTACAGCCGCATTGGCAAAGCTGCAGCCATCTTTGCCCGCTTAACAACGAGTGTTTGGGGAAACTCCAAACTCACAATGAAGACTAGAGCTGCGGTATATAACGCCTGCGTCACCAGCACACTCCTATATGGCAGCGAGACATTGAAAAGCTATGCTAAGCAATAAATAAGGCTCTATACCTTCCGTCTACGCCACATCCTTGGTATTCCTTGGAAGGACAAAGTGACAGATGTCAAGGCGCTGTCACGTGCTGGCCTTCAACGCATGAATACACTGCTTAGACAGCGCAGAGGAAGCTGGCTTGGCCATGACGCCGCATGGAACATGGTCGCATCCCCAGAGATATTTTCCATGGGCAACTAGCAGATGGCAAAAGAACAGTCGGGCTACCGCAGCTGAGGTTTAAAGATGTGTGCTAAAGAGACATGAAGGCAGGGGACATAAATCCAGCAATCTGAGAGGATGACGTTGCCGATCGCACCAAGTGGCGATGCTCCCTACGGTGCCACCTCAGATTGGGCAAAAATAAGCTCTCACAACAAGCAGAAGAGAAAAGAACACGCCTAAAGGAACACCTGGGGAAAAAAAAAGCTGAGGGCTATCACCTCAGAGGTGCATTCCCATAGTCAGTTATGTCTTAAGGGGGGGGGGGGGGGGGGCTACTACTATCTCTCCTCTCCGTTGCCTTGATTGTGCACTATTGTTCTTTCTTTCTCCCCTACCCCCTTTCCTTGACAGTGCACTAGTATTCTGTCCTTCTCCTCTCCTCTCTCTCTTCTTGATTTCGCACTACTATTCTTTCCTTCTCCTCTCCTCTCCTCTGTCTGAGCTCTTATTAGACCCCAGGTTTCTCTGTCGGTCGGCTCATTACTGTCAGGTATTTTCTATCCGTAATTTGTATGCATACCTGTACTTTATGTGCCTCTCTTTCTCTCCCCCCTTTCCCAAATTAAATATGCAGGAGCAAGAAGCACCTGAATCTTGGGATTTCAACCCACCCTTCTGTCACATACCTGCCACATTACATCAAACATTCTTTGCCATTCTTGCGAAGCCGATCCAGCAGCGCCAGCTAAATTTTCCTTACAGCAGAAATTCGGTCAGCCGGTAGTATTATAATTCGGAATTCTCTTCCCACCATCTTTACATCTCTCTCTCTCTCTCTCTCTCTCTCTCTCTCTCTCTCTCTCTCTCTCTCTCTCTCTCTCTCTCTCTCTCTCTCTCTCTCTATATATATATATATATATATATATATATATATATATATATAAATAGTCTCTGTGTGTTTCATTCACTCACACCCTATCTCTCTCAAACACACACACATATATTTTTTCCCCCACCCCATAGTGAGCATTAGCATTCCTTTGTGCCCATAATCGTGTGCATTGACGCGCCTCCATCTATTCACAACTTCTTCAACGTACCTAACCTTTGAGACTTTCTTTAAGCTGAAAACACAGTTACCCTTCGTTGTTTTCATGTCTTCACATGTTCCGTCTTAGATCGCCTTTTTTTTTTTTTTAAGCATTGTTATTGGCACCTGTGTTCTTTCTGGTGTAGTTATTTGAATGCCTAGTCTGTTTGTTTTTGGGGACCGCGTTAGTAGTAACAGCGTTACTGATCATTTATATGTCTTTTTTTTTATTGTTCGAAAATTATGTGATGGAATGAACGGGCATAGTTTTTTTATATCTTCCTGGTTATATAGCTTATATGGTGTGGCGTTATTGTGGCCCGTTTAAATATCTCTTGTGATTCGCTCACTAATTGTGGCGAAGGTGAGATAAGTAATTACTAGTCTTCTATAAGTAGTAGATAATGTAGGAGATAATAACAGATAACTCAATAGTTCTCCAGGAAAATTTCTCTAAAAAGAAGTTTAGGCTCGTGAAAAGAAATGCCTGGCGCTAACTATGGGACATAACTTAGAGAAAACGATGGGTACAGATAACGAAGAATAGATGTTTGCTCCAGATCTTTATCTCTGCCACTGCTGTCCTAAATTATCTGAGACCACTGTAGATCTGATCCGACAATTATGTCTGATAGACTGTGGCTCGACGATGCCCCCTTCCTGACGTATAGTCGAGGATTAGAATACAGTGGAAGATAAGGTATAGGTGTAAGGATAGGTATAGTGAATTCTAATAATAAGAGTGTATAACTACTGGTCACAACGGGCTTGTTACAACATTGAAGTGTGAATTGAACAATACTCTGCAGTTATATTATATAAATATAACGAATAGCATTTATTACATAGATTTTTGTTCAGCACTTTGAGATAATATAATAATCTAAATTCAGACAAGTGATCTTGCTACACATCAAATGAAACAAATGTATTAATGAGTTTTTGTTTTCTCCACATATTATATTTAATTAGATCATCCTAGTCAGAGATTGTTGGGTGATAATTTTGTTATAATAATAATAGCCCCTTCAGTCATAACTGACTATGGGAATGCGCCCCTGAGGTGACAGCCCTCAGCTGCTTATTTTCCTGGTGCTCCTTTCGACGTTTTCTCCCCTCCTCTGCTTGTTGTGTGAGCCTCTCTTCGCCCAATCTGAGTTGGCGCCGTAAATAGCATCGCCACTTAGTGCGATCGGCAGCTTCATCCTCCCATGTTGCTGGATCCATGTCCAGTGCCCTCATATCTCTCTTGCACACATCTTTGAACCTCAGCTGTGGTCGCCCAACTGTACTCTTGCCATCTGCTAATTGTCCGTAGAAGATATCTTTTGGGATGCGACCATCTTCCATGCGGCGAACATGGCCAAGCCAGCGAAGTCTGCGCTGTCTAAGCAGTGTATACATACATTGAAGGCCAGCACGTGACAACACCTCGACATTTGTCACTTTATCTTTCCACGAAATGCCGAGGATGCGGCGTAGACACCGTAAATGGAAGGTACTGAGCCTTCTTTCTTGCTTAGCATAGGTCGTCCAGGTCTCGCTGCCATATAGGAGTGTGCTGGTGACGCAGGCATTATATACTGCAGCTTTGGTCTTCATTGTGAGTTTGGAGTTACTTTTAGAGAAATGTAATTACAAAGTTTTATGTAGGGTTGAACTTTGCATTTAAATCAGAATACAAATAGCCATGAATTGATTTTCAGTCCCTTAGGACTTATCTGTGCTTGGCTGATTCTTTCTTAGTGTATTTCCAAAGGGATGACTCTCTTTTTCTATAAACCCCTCAGTCTGTTTCCACGATGAACTATCGGGACATTGTGTTTGCCTTCCTTGACAATGTGCTAAGAACACCAGCTTCTGATGCCAACAGAGACTGTAAATAAAATATAGATAACCGGGAACCGGTTAGAAATTTAACTATAAATCAGAGATTTGTCTCGTCCCCCGTCAGTGATTACCCCTGTCTCAGAGTTTAGTGGGCGTATTACTTTTATCAGTTTTACCCCATATATACTGTCCGTCAAAGGTTAGGACATAAAAAAAACGTCTCACAGTTTCTGGCGCAGTGGAAAATTGTCGCACAAAAATGTTCCTATTGTCAGAAAACCTATATATACAAGGTCAGAACGACATATACATAAGGCAAAGGTCACAACATACATTTTGTCACCTTAAATACATATCATCATTAATATAAACACTGTACACAAACATAACTCAACCCTTTGTTGAGCTCAGAACTTCCCAGAAGTTTTTTTTCTGGTCGGCGTTACCAGAGATGGCATTTCTATAGCTATTTCTTCTGAAGAAGCTTTCAGAATTGGTACTTCTGTTGCTAAAAAAAAAATTATAGCTAGGAATGCACTAGATAATTAACTAGTGTTTTAGAATTTGCTAAGGCCAAAGCTTACAAAACTGATTTTATTGCTACTCTGACTTTTGCACTGGTGACATGGAGCTATCGGAGGCAGTAGCTGAGAGTGCTGGCATATTGTATGTACTGTATTTTTATGTGGTTTCTGTGAGATCGAATGGGTGGTCTCTGACGTCTTCATGTCTGCTACAAAAATGAGACGTTCCATCATTCCCTGAACAAGAAACTCAAGACACATAATTGAGTCTGATCTTACCAGACTAAAGCTGGAATCCGATATTTTTTTCTTCACACCTGTAAATTGAGAGTTTTGTCCAGGTAGCCTGGGCTAGGTACCGCCCACTGACTCGAATGCTAAATTACTTGCGTGGGAAAGGTGAAATACTTGAAGGGACCGTGAAAGAGAGAAAACTTAGGGAAATGGTAATAGAGAGAAGGAAAAACCAAAACCATTAAATCAAGGAAAAATAATGCATGAAAACGTATGGGTACCTTTTAAATACATCATGAGTGCAGATTATATGCCACCCTAATTCAGTTATGTTTCCAAATAATTATATAACATCATATGTAGGTTTTAAAGATAATTTTGCCATGTTCAGTATTAATTATGATAAGGTACTGTAACTGTTATTGTACTGATACAATGTTGGGATTTTATTTTATTGTATTTTATTAGTAATATTTAAGTAATATTTAAGATACATGTGAGAATAAATGGATTCAGTATGGAAGACGAGAGAAAGAAAGGGCAGAATGTTAGACGGGCATGCGTGCCCAATTCTAAATCCTTTGAAAATAAAGTTCGTTCGTTTGTGTCGGCGTAATCTTTCATTATTGTTCGGAGTGACTAAAAGGGATGGCATCCGACTCGAATTCTAACGGTACCGGGTTCTATTCCCAGTAGAGGGAGTATAATTGTATGAAGTTTTTTTTTCAAGACCAGTGGTAATAATTATGTCATACTCCCCTCCTGATCTCCTGGGTAGTGAAATCGGAAGCCTAGCCTTCTCGGATAAGCCGAAAAAAAGTGGGAGGTCCTGTGTGCACGTTAAAAATCCCACGGCATTTGGAAATCGTAGAGAGTAGGCCATAAGGCCGCTGCCCTGGCAATTAGAAACCTACCCACCACAAAAAAAAATATTTATAAAATGTGTGATTTATATATACATACATTGGGATTCTCTCCGGTGCTGCGGAGTTCGCGCAATGTGCTGAAATCCTTGTGTGATCTAGGGGAGGAGATCGGAGCACTGATGAAGATAGTTAAAGCCAAACCAAACCAATCTTTCATTGTCACGATCACATAGATGCCCGTCGTTACCCTCAAGCTCCCCCAGGAACATAGGCCTTCACCAATCTCATGTCAGACCCTTGTGCTCCGTGCGCTTAGCTGACGTGTTCATATTGTTGTTTAAAGTTTTTGTGGCTCACATTTGCCACAGGATGGGCTAGCCGGCCCCTTTTCCAACCTTCCTTAATGGCCTTTTACGACATCCCTGGAAGGTTACAAAGATGCTAATCTTTGCTGCCCCTTTCGGACCCGGATAGCACGTGGGTGATTGACGCTGTGCACTCCTGCTTCACTTGGAAGGGATCACGGAGTTTATGAAGCGTGAGAACGAGGCCAGGAAGCAGCGTTGCCACATCTAGGTGGATTCACCTAGATCTAGTTTTTTTTTTTTTTTTGAGTATCGTCTAGGTGTCATTTTCATTCATTAGTTGAAGAACGCCACCTAGATTTCGCCCAATATCAGCAAAAATAGCCCAATGTGCCAAAAAAATCGCACAAAATAGCCCAAGTCGCCGATATCTAGGCTTTATTTTTTTTTATATTCAGAGTGTCAACGCTGATAATAAGTCACGGGGTTTTGCTACCGCAAAATTAAGATGGCGTAATTTTTGTAACAGTAATGTCATGCCATTTAAGTACCTCCGGTACAAAATAGCCCAAGTCGCCGATATCTAGGCTTTATTTTTTTTTTATATTCAGAGTGTCAACGCTGATAGTAAGTCACGGGGTTTTGCTACCGCAAAATTAAGATGGCGTAATTTTTGTAACAGTAATCTCATGCCATTTAAGCATATTTATCCTTCTAATGTTGTGCTTTTCAGTTTGTGTTTACTGTTTAGATGGCATTTTTAATTGGTGCTTTTTAAAAATATTCCTGGTGAGTACCGGTTTGGTTTGATTTTGGTTTTAAGGACCATCTTCATTGCACACGGACAACTCCATCACTGCTCCGATCTTATCCTTTAGATCACACAAGGAGGATCTCAGCACAGTGTACGAACTGAGTATCGTCAGTATTGTAAACTGTACTTCTCTTAAGTCACTCCCTGTCATTGTTACTGCTGACCAGAATCGACATCACTGCACTCCGGGCAAACTCATAGGTGCTGAGTCTCCCTCAGCAAATTTCGAACGTTAACTGTTCCTGTAACGCGCTGGTTGTATACACGCCGGATGCATCCTCACACACGTCCATCCCCGCTAATCTTACGTTTGATGCCAAAAGTCTTAGCCGTGTTGATTCATCGAGTGCAGTGTCGTTCTCTAACAGGCAATCATTAATTGTCCTTAGTATCTTTATCCATTATTCAGAGTAACTTACTATGGGTGCCCTCGAACCAAGTATGTCAGTTCTCTCATTGCCGCGGACACCTGCAGGACCAGGACAGTAGATCCACACCAGTTCCTGAAGATTCGACGCTCCTATGGAGGTTTTCCATTCATGCTGTAGCCATACACTGTGAACCTGTCATCGATCGTCCTTAGCATATCTCCCTTATCCATATCCAGAGTCCTCGAAGCTATTCTGTCAGCTGTCTCATTGCCGCGTACCCCCTGCATGAACAGTCATTTCGTAAAAAAATGTATTCGTCATTAATGTATCCAGTCGACTCAGTACGTGACACGTGTTAACAGTAAAACGTGTATGGTACGTCGCTAAAATGTCGGCGGGATGAGTCGGTGTGGATTATCGATGAGATATAGTGACGTTAGCATCTGGTCGTGTGCCAAAGAGAGACTACAGCGTTAGTGTCGTTGAGCTTACAGTTTGGATGCGCGCGTGTTAACTAAGAACGCGCTATATATCACTTCTTTTTTTTTAACTGGACTAAATTGAATGTAATAAACACTGACAAATGTGCGTCTGTTGTGTAAACACGCCGACGAGTAGTTTAATCACTGTCAGAGGAGAAGCTGTTGTTTTTAAAACATAAGGAGGACCTACTTGTATGTCGCACTTACAGACCTGGGGGGGGGGGGGGGCGGGGGGCGGGGCGCGCCTGCAGTAGTTATATCTTTTATTACTACTACTACTGCTGATACTTCTTCTATTGTTATTATCACCGTATCTACTAGCGGTACCGCAGCTACTAACTACATATAGTCTAGCCGGCAGAGATCGAAGAGCTAATGCAAATGAGCTACAAAGAAAAGAACGTAGTCTAAAACCGTGGCTGATCAGAGGTTGGAATGTATAAAGTATGAGAAGGTAGCTAATTGATGTAGATTTAATTAACAGGCACTGGATGGAGGAATTCTCAGTTAGCAGTTTTTAACAAAGGTAAAGGTAGTCCCATAACAGAAACTGACGTAGGGGATGTGTTAGAGACTTTTTTCTATTAGATTCAGCTTTTTATGAGGTGGGTGTGACCGGTTCCCTTCCTCGCTGCCTTTGCCTTCCCCTTCCCAAACTCACGAGCAGGATCAGGTATTTATTTACAGTTGGGTAGATTGCAGCGTGACGCTTCGAGATTTCAAATCCCGAACCATGTAACTGTGCCGCCAGACGACATCGCTCTAACCGCGTGGTCTATAGGACGCTCCAAATTTGCAGTTACCGGGTAATATAATAACTTTGCGAATATAACCGAACTGACAATCACCATGGTGATTTACTGACTGGGTGAAATCAACTATTCTTTAAATATTTTGTTTTTTTTAAATCACCAAATGCTGTCGTGATAGAAAACTTAAACTCCAAAATATGTATATCTCAGACGCCGGAGGTACTGAAAGAGTTATTAACAACAAACTAAGTCGACGCTGAGATACGCAGGGGACATGTTAGAAAATACAAAGCTGCTGGAATCTTCGCTTAATAAAGAACCAAAGTCAAAGAGATTTAGGAAAATGGATCCACCAGTTTTCATATTCATGAACATAGAAACACGGAGAGAGTGCCGTGATGAGAAGAACATCTATGAAAAGATGAGAAAATTCCTAGGAAAGAGGCCGATTTCGTGAACCCGACTACAAAGACGGCGGGCGAGCGGTACTAAGATGTTCTGGTGCGAAGTGATTTTGTTATTGTTTGATCAGAATCGACATGATTGTACACCAGGCAAACCCACAGGTTTTATTCTGCCTTAGCAAATGTCGAAGGGTATGAATGTTCATTTTTCATGTAGCGCGCTGGTTGTCTACACGCCGGATGCATCCTCTCATACGTCCATCCCTGCTATTCTTACATTTGTTGCCACATTCCAGCAATCTTAGCCTTGATGATGCATCGATT
Organism: Oreohelix idahoensis; assembly: GCA_024509875.1. Lineage (NCBI taxonomy): Eukaryota > Metazoa > Mollusca > Gastropoda > Stylommatophora > Oreohelicidae > Oreohelix > Oreohelix idahoensis. Next base: position 54,637 of record JAMPIV010007582.1, on the reverse strand, counting down.
GCAGTGTTCTTATCTAACAGCTAATCAGTAATAGTCCTTAATGATTTAAAGTAGGAATGAGTATTTTTAAGCAAGAGGAATAGATTCAGTAAATACAGACATTGCTTCCATACCCCTAATACTATTTAATAATCCCATCACGTACTAACATACACTTTGAATATAAAGGTAATCAATTCCCTGTACGATTAATGTTTGTATGTCTGACTAATGCATAGAGCGTCCGATTGGCAGAGTGGTTAGAGCGCTGTTCTCTCGCGGCACAGGTGCCGGGTTCAAATATCGATGCTGGACCTAGTATGGTGGTCTCTAACACTTCACTCCTTTATGGCAGTATCTGCAATGGGACTGCCGTTTACTGATGCATGGAGGCATATCTGGAGTCTTTTATGAGCACAATGCTACAGTATTCAAATGTGCAAGTGAACCAGTCTGTGGTGAAACATGATGAGAACCCAGCATTGCACACCGAGGAGTCACTTCAGCCCCAGACGTATCTGTGGCTTTTTACCTGTTTGACTGCATCCAAGAGGAACTCACTATGGGCCCATGGTGGGCAGGGGGAGCTGAGAAGTGGTTCTGTGTAGGACGTGACTATTCCTTGGGAGAGATGCCACGCGTTTCTTCCTCCTAGCTTGCGACCAGATGTGATGATCCTTTAAATGCCAGCCGAGCTGGAGAAACTGGAACTCATAACTTCAACGCAACGCGTTTCAGAATGGCAGAAAAGCCACAGGAAAAGCCTAGCTCTCCAGTGTAGATAAGGAGTCTTCAACTTGGTATTGGCTGCTAAAGAGCAAGAAGCTTAGCAGTAAACAAAGACATATGTTCTTCTAACAAGACGCAGTTTCAGACTTTTGACAGAATCTAGCTTTACTTGCATAAACCAGGGTATCTATGCGCGAATGCGGTCTTGGCTTTTAGAATGTTATATTAGCAAATGAAGAGATCAGCAAGTAAAGGAACATGCAAGTCTTAGAGGTCCATTTTTATTACTCTTACCAGATCCACTAAAAATAAATTTTAATTTTATTGTTGCTCCCCACGCTACGAACTGCAACAAAGTTATAACAATGTTCACAATTTTTGTGTACAACGCCACCCAGTTCTGTAATCCTAATCACAATTTTTGTGTATAACGACACCAGGTTCTGTGGTCCTGATCACAAGTTTGTTTACGTCTTCAAGATTTTGTGTACAACATGACCAAGTTATGTGAATTTTTTGTATGGGGGGCCTGCGACAGGTCACAGGAGGCTCCTTCAAATTGTGAGATTTTAAAAAGTACCACGATAGAATGTCGTTTGCAAAATTTCAGCTCCCTGGGTCACCTGAAACCTAGTGAACCAAGGGCTCAAAGATTTGAAACGTCCAAACAACGTTGCATATCAAATTAAAACGTTTGAATAAAGAAATCTTCGTTATGTGACCGCCTGGTATACACTAGCATTTATACGTGCTATAATACTACATAGAATAAGAATGACAGACATTAAAAGCAGATACGGCGTTTTCGCACAAAACGCAATATCATTAAAGGTTCAATTAGCAGTCACGGCTCTGAGAGGGCAAGGTAGTGCAGTCCCAGAAAATTACATTGAATGCGTGGGAAGTGTGAAGTGAGAGTTGTGATCTTTGGGTTTTTTCCATTGTTTAGGTGGAAAAGAGAGGTGTGAAAAAAGTCGAAAAACAGCGAAACGAGTGCAAATGTAGATAAAATGTAAGTGTGGAAAAAGAGGAGACGTGTGTAAAAATGGCGGGAAAAAGAAGAAGCTGTATAAAAAGGAGAGATGTGCATGAAAGATAGATGAGATATAATTTTTTTTTTTTTTTGCTAAGCAGTTTATAGTGTTTAGGTGAACTTTGTCTTTGAGATTATCAAGACCAGTGTTTTTAGTTTTCTGTTGGATATATTTTCCTTTTGGATATACTCACTATTTTGTTTAAGCGTAAGTAAACGATCAAATCATTGTGTAAATACCAGTGCTTGTCGAATGACGTTAAATAAACTTCTGGTTGAATTTTCAGCATTACTGTTTTTGGAACGTTACAGTTGGATCATTTAAAAACCATTATACGATTATTTGCTTATCACTAAACCTAAAATGGTAAGAACGAACCCGGAAAGGAAAATTAGCAAAAGTCAAGAATCTCCATCTCAGGCGGAAGGCCTGTAGCCACTTGAACAACGACATATAAAAGATTAGCTCTGATTGAAAAAACAAATCAGTATAACTACTTGCGCATTTAACTGCCACGGGCACAGTTACAAATCAGCAGAGGCTCTGTGCCCGAAAGGCTAGTAGAATGAAAAAAAAAACAACACAAATAGTGATACCTCTTACTGGGAGAAAGGACAAGAAAAAAACCTACGTTGCGGCCACAAGGCCTTCGTCAGGGACAGACAAACGAAAAACAGAAGGGAAAGAAAGTGAGAATTAAGTAGAGAACATAAAACTATAAAATAAGAGAAAACACTCCCTGATGTGTGTCACATGTTGGAAATAAAATGTCTGCCACTGAACCGGAAACTGGAAGTGGATACTAAATTCAAAGCATAAATAAAAAGTAATGACAACAAGGACTGGAAAACTGAGTGAGGAAAAAGTAATATTAATGGGGAAAAAAAACTGAGAGGAATAAAAAAGGAGAGAGAAGATGAAGAAAAAGTAATATTAATTTTATACAAAATATTTTCAAGGGTGATCATGATACAAATAGGACTAGATAGAATAGGACGCCTCAGACAAAATAATGCTGGGTGTTCAAACCATGGGGTTTAAGGCAGCCCATAAGATGGATGAGGTGTTGTTCAAGGCGGAGCCGACTGTTGGCATCCAGGAACAGGATCTGATAGCTGTCACCTGGATGTCAGTGGCACCGTCGTGGCCAGGGCCATTGAAGTGGATGGCTACAGGTGTGGATCCCAACCGAGAAATGTCGTAGAGGTGTCTGCAGAATCTATCCCCAAGTCGTGTTCCCGTTTGGCCGATGTAAGTAATATTGCAACGTTTGCATATAATAGCATAAATGTCGTTCCGTGACTCTCATGTAAAGCCATTGGTGATGGCGAACGTGGCTTTAGGAAATGACACTATACGTGTTTGGATTACATACTGGCATGTCTTGCATCGTGTCCGGTTACATGGCTGGGTACCAAAATGGCCACTGTTGACAGTTTTCATACTGCTGAGGACTAAGAGGTTCCTCAAATTATTTTCTCGTCTAAATGCCAACAGGGTGGCTCACTGAACACTTCCCGCGCCACTGGGTCTGATTGGAGACGAGATAGGTGGCGATAAAGGATCCTTTTAACAGCAGCACTGCGGGGGTTATAGGTCAATATTAACTTGACTCTATCAGAGGAGGTTTTGTGGCGGGGTTTGGGGGCCTGTAGACGTGAGATAGGGAGAACTCGCTCTAGGGCAGAGGTAAGAACATCCTCTGGATACTGTCTCCGGCGGAAGAAGTCAAACGTTTCCTGTGCTCGGCATAGAAAGTCGTCATCGTCTTGGCATAACCGACGGAGGCGGAGAAGTTGCGAGAAAGGCTAGGAGTCACGACGAGCCCAAGGAAGGGAAGAAGTATACAAGAGGTAATTGTGTGCATCAGTGGTTTTGTCGTACACCAAAGTGTTAAGGTGAGGGGGGGGAGTGTTGGTGACAACAACGTCAAGTTGACAGAGATAGTGGAGATGTGAGGGGTGAATTGGATAGCAGGGTGGAAGAAGTTGATGAAGTCGATGAACCCAAATAGGTCAGCTTCTGGCATATCAGTGAGAAAGGCTAGTTGTAAATGAATTACAGTGGATTACAAAATACGATATTTGTGTGCTTTAATGTAAAAGTATACAGCACCTGTGGTCGCTTTGATAGCTTTATTAATGTTTAAAAATGACAAATGCCAGTAGAGCTGAAGATGATGAGAAGACACTGACAGTGGGAAACACTTTAAGGAAACCTATTGATAGCACTACTAGGCAGTCCTTGTTCTTGAATCCCCAGGGTAGGAGAGGTATAGGGAGGCCAAAGAACACACGGAGATGAGAATTAGAGACAGGCAAGGGGATGAAGAAGGTATGGAAAGATCTTGGGCTGTTGGCACGGGGGCAGGAAGACTTGGGGTCGGAGTAGCTACGAGGTATGGCGTCCGTCTCGAATTCTAGAGGTACCGGGTTCGATTCCCAATTGTGGGAATATGATTTATGGAAATGTTTTTTTTCAGAACCAGTGGTCCTAATGATATCATACTACACCCCCCCTTCACGGTCTCTTGGGTAGTGAGATCGGATGCCTGGCCTTCTCGGATAAGGGCGAAAAAAATAGGAGGTCCCGTGTGCAAGTTGCTGACGTCAAAAATCCCACGGCAGTTGGAAATCGTAAAGAGTAGGCCTGTCAGGCCGCTGCCCTGGCAAAATTTAAAAATTAGAAACCTACCCACCACAAAAAAATATTTATAGAATGTGCTATTCCTATATACACACATTGGGATTCTCGTCGGTGCTACGGAGCTCATGCACTATGCTGAGGTCCTCCATGTGTGATCTAAGGGAGGAGATCGGAGCACTTATAGAGTTGTCCGTGTGCAATGAAGATAGTCCTTAAAACCAAACCAAACCAAAAAAAAAAAATATCTTCAAATAATATCCTCTCCATTAACCCACTTTCAAACGCGCTGCAGGTAAAAATGTTTGTAGGTGAGAAATATTTATTGGCTATTTACCATTTTTTTTTTTCGGGATGAGTAGATGGGGGTAACATCAGGCAGGGAAAATATATTTTATCCCGCAGTTTTAGGTTTACTTAGTACGTACACTTTGTTGAACGTTGCAATGTAATGTTTTTTTTTATATTAATATAGGTGCCACAAGAAAAAAAAATATACTCGTATATATATATAAATAAATCTGTTATTTTATGCATGGGTTTTTTTTTTTTGTCTTTTTGTTTCTGGAAAGTTCCGTGGAGAACATTGATGTTATTTTTTCTTTTCTTTTTTTTTTTTTTTTTTTTGGTGGGATACCGGGGGGAGGAGAGTCTTCACAAGTAATATTATCTTTCTTAAAAAGTATACTTACGGGATTTCAGGTGATAACCGGGTGCAGATATTTTTTGGCGTGATGCTCTGTTTAAAAATTAAAAAAATCACCGCTTGGCACCGGATAGGCATCCGCGTGGGGGTTCTCTTCACCACACATTTTCCTTCACATATACCAAAATAAACACAATCAAACAAGAAGTCACAGACTTTCACAAGTGGTTGCTTGCTTAGAGTAGAAGGGGTTAAAATGCCACGGCAAGGTCATCAGTGTGGAACTGATGACAAATTCCAGTAGAGCTGAAGATGATAAGAAGACACTGACAGTGGGACACACTTTAAGGAAACCTATTGATAGCACTACTAGGCAGTCCTGGAATCCCCACGGCAGGAGATGTATAGGGAGACCAAGGAACACATGGAGAAGGGAATTGGAGACAGACAAGGAGATGAAGAAGGCCTTGAGCTGTCGGCAAGGTACTGGAAGACTTGGCGGAAGATTGTTGAAGGCGTGTGCTTCTTGGAGGGGGAGGGGGTGTGACAGAACTAAAAGCATCGGTAGTCCTAAGTTCCATTTGGAGCAGGGAGGGAATGATGAAAGAAATGATATACATTCCAAGTATAATACTTACAGTTTCAAACCAGTGTAAATGTCTATGTAAACATATTCACTTTAAAATTAATGAAAGTTTCAAACTTTTCAATCAATGTAAATGTAAATAAAAACAGATATTATTTATATTGTGAACACTTTTCAATCAGTGGAGATGTAAATGTAAACATATTCTATCTGTACTATTAACCTTTCCATTTAAATGTAAAGTAAATTTAAAAGCTATTCAATTTAAATATAAAGAAAGTTATCTCTCGAGGGATTAAGTTAATTCTCATCGAGGGTAAATTCTGAGTTAAATGGGATGATGAAATAAGAAAGGGGACACATAACCATGGGTTTGAAAACGCAATACTCAGGAGAGTGTTTCGTTTCTATTTTTTCACCATAGTTGTTGGTGGTACCAGGAGGGTACTAATCTCTGGAACAAAGTGAGGGTATAAGTGGACTGACGTAGAAATGCGGGACCAGCTTGGCAGTTACTTCTTGATTGTACTTGAAACGTGCTGCACCTGTAATCTTGACCAGAGACGTGAGAACTTCAGTGACCTATCTGCAGGAGCAGAAACTACTGTTGGCAGCTAAGTGAAATATATAAGCTGCCAAAGTGAACTGTGTTCATAAAACCTTTTATCACTCAATGATGAACCTTTTCTTTTCAACTATTCAATTATTTTAACCCTTGTTAAAACTAAATGATTATTAAATCTGTTATTTGTTAAAATACAAATTTAACTTTGATTAAATCATTTTAAATGTACTGCATGTTTGTCTCAGTTAAATTACTAAACACACTCTGAACAGAGCTATACCAGAATAATAAGAATTCCACGGAGTTAATCAGGGGTGGGGGCTTAACGAGCTGAAACTAATAATTGCTTAATCCTTCACAACAGTTGTCGGCAGACCATAGAATGAACGTGCTCAGCAAATGCAGCATCGTTTTCGCTTTTCTGAATATCTTGTTAAAACTTCCGTGGGATAGAAGCGTCATTACCCTTCTATCTACATCTCTGCCAAGAGTAATCTTGTGCGAAGGTAGACACCCTTGACGACCCACTTTAGATACTCTTGAGTTTTGGCCATTGTTGGACCACTACTGCAAAGCAGGGGAGGCAATACCGTCCGGGGGGGGGGGGGGGGGGGGGGGGGGGGGGGGGGCTGTTGAAGGGTGATGATGATTTTATTTTTTCGTTTATATGTTGTCGTGTGGAGAAGCTGTTTTCGTTATTGTGCGAGATATGTATAGCGGCCAGAGTCGTAGTATGTATTTTAAGGATAACTTTATCACTGATTGTTATCATATCTTCATCGCGTGCGTCCCTTTGCCCTGGCTTCCTTCTGTTGAAAGTTTATGCTGGTAGCTGAATCAGCTCGCCCTGTGTAGTTCCCGAATTTCTTTGTGGAGACGAAGAAAAATATACGATTACTGCTCCCTCAAGCGTGTCGTAAAGGGCGACAATTATGAGGTTGTGCGTAAGGCTGGCAGCCTCATAATGTTAAACAAATTACTACAGGTCTGTATTCTTTTATCCGAAAACCGAAATATTCGTGAAAATCGAAAGTTTCCTGTGGGCTACTTTGTGATCACAATTTGGGCAATTTATAACGATTTTTGGGCGACTTTCCGTACGCGATTTCTGAAAACCGAAAAAAATCCGGTTTCCGAAACAAACCTGTTCCCCAGGATTTCAGACAAAAGGTTACAGACCTGTATGGAAACCACTGCTACGCGAGCATTTACCTTGATGGAAGCTGCCTGCCAGAGATCTAGCTGCATCGGTGGTGCCATGCTCCATAAGGAGCGAAATAGGAAATGATAACGGCTGATCTGAGAAGGTATAGAAACCTTTTTATTTTCTGCCTCTCTGTCCTTTAGAGACGAATGCCAAGATGTAATGCTGACTCTGGGATAGTTGCGTTGCTTGCTTACAGATACATTCTGTTCAATTGGTTAAGCCGTTTGGGCGCTTGCCTAATGGCGGCAAAGTTACCGGTTACCGGGATCAAACCTGGTAGCGTCACGCTCCAGTCTAATCTACAGTAAATGGATACCTGACCCTGCTCTTGAGTTAGGGAAGTCAACAGCAGCGAGGAAGTGCTGGACCTAGTATGCTGAAGTCTCAAATAGTTCACTCCCCAACGCCTGTATCTTTGCCTTTCAAAAATAAAAAATAAATAAAAATCCGCTTTTCATTCTTTATTGTCAGTGCAGAATCACGTACATAGCTAATTAGCAAACCATTAACGGCAACAGTTGCAAGGAAATATAGTGCTCAAAGCAAAGTTGCTCTGCTTGTGAACGTTTATGTTTTAAATATGCGGGCAAATTACGGCAGGAATTTTTATTACGAGTATAACGAAAGGTTATGCAACGGTTCTTTGTCAGTGGAAGTTGGAGAGTTCTTCAGTGTTATACAGAACCAATCCTGACGTATACGAGTAAGTCATGGACAGTTAGTAAGCAAGTAGGGAAAGCACTAGATGCCACATAGATGTGGTTTTACAGAAGAATGTTAAAAATACCATAAACTGCACACAAAAAAAAGAGTAATGAGGATGTCCTGAGGGAGGCCAATGCTCAAAGGAAACTTATTTCACAAGTTAGAAAGAAGCAATCCACTTCTTGTGGGCATGTTATGAGTAGAGGAAAGCTGGAATATATCGTAACAAAAGGTAAGATTGAAGGAAAAAGAGTTACAGGAAGACAAAGAGAGAAAATACTGGACACTGACATCGTGGCATGGACAGAAGTCAACAGCAGAATTGATAAATTGTACTGGAGATAGGAAGATGTGAAGAGACATGATCTCCTACGCCCCTAGGCACGGTACTTGAAGAAGATAACGAGAGCTATACCTGAAGCAGTTTATGGGCATTGAAAACATGGGAGAGGCAGAGGTGGATGCGACAAACAGATGACTTCGTAGTGACAACTAATTACTGGTGTCAGTAACTATAGGAATAGTTTTTTTTTTTTTTTTTTTAACAAAATGATGAGTTAAATCCGTTTCCGAAATGAAACTGGGTTCTACACCGACTTTTCTTCGTTGAGTGTTAATTTTTTCGGGAGAGTACATATAAGGAACACAATACAATTAATGTCTAACTTTCAACGACAGTTGCATCCCTTAAATGTGACCGACGTACAAACGGCGAGAATTATGGTATTTGATTATTATTATTTCTTGTTTGTGTGTATGTTTTTGTTTGTTAGATTGTTTTTTAAAATGCAAAATATTGCACTTAGAAGTGTGCAATGGGAGTTTTACATTTAAAAACAAAAGCATGAAAATAACCGTTCCGAGATACTTACTTGGAGAGCTAAAGGGCATTGATTGATTGATGGAGATACTTACTTGGGGAGCTAAAGGGTATTGATTGATTGAGATACTTACTTGGGGAGCTAAAGGGTATTGATTGATTGAGATACTTACTTGAATACATGAGGTGAAACGTAAATTGTTTTAAATATATTAAATAATATACTGTGTGGTAAAAGTAAATAGGTCAAGCGAATCAATGATGGTGTGAGGAAAAGGGGTAGTCTGATGGGGTGCTTGTATGGCTGATGGCAGATAATTGGTGGATTTGATGTAAATCTCGGACACCCACCGGGCTTTCTCACCCCTTTTCACCTTGTTAACAACAAGGTAGTGATGAGAGTATTCATTTTAGTTTGTTTATTGTTTGTTTGTTGTTTTTTTTAATTCGTTTTTTTATATTTTTATTTTTATTGTTTGTTTCTTGGAAAAGGGAGGTCACAGAAAAACATTCATACACATTTGTTTTGATTTACTCTATTTGAACTGAGTAGAGGGGGGAAGAAGGTACTATATTTGGGTATTGGAAACCTGACTTTATTTACTCTAATTAGTACACCATATGTCCTTATTATAACCCATCAAGGGTTGAACGGGATACTGTAAAAAGAAAAAAAGGTTAAGCGTCTTACTGTGACAAAGAACAAAGATAATTGCTTATGTTACGGCCAGGGGGTTGTGCAGTCGGTCTAAAAATGTTCCGGCTCCTGATATTTTAGAAGTCAGACTCAGACATTTTACCGACCCAACTCCACTAACAATGTTCCAACTCCTGACATTTTAGAAGTCAGACTCAGACATTTTACCGACCCAACTCCACTAAACATGTTCCGACTCCTGACATTTTAGAAGTCAGACTCAGACATTTTACCGATCCAACTCCACTAAAAATGTTCCGACTCCTGACATTTTAGAAGTCAGACTCAGGCATTTTACCGATCCAACTCCACTAAAAATGTTCCGACTCCTGACATTTTAGAAGTCAGACTCAGACATTTTACCGATCCAACTCCACTAAAAATTACCGGCTCCGCCTCCACAGCCCTGGTTACGGACACAAAGCATTGGCCTAGGACAAACGGATGTAAAAAAGAAAGAAAGAAGAGAAAGCGAGAATTATTCAGATAAATTTTCTGTTTTTAAATGAGTAAAATAAATGATGTCACCCATAAATAGAATTAGCTGGTGATGTTCTCAGGGAAATCCATAAGAATAATTTTTTTTTTAAAAGATTAAATATCACGTTCAACCCTTCTTTTACTTCTTGGGTCTTTAGCCCCCTGACTGACACAGCAGTCAGTGGCCATCACGCCTAGTGGTGTCTTGTAGGGCAGCAACAAACTGTCCTCATTTTGCTCGGTCGGTGGCCATTCTTCATGCTTTGCCCCAACTCTGGTTCATGCTTTGCATCTCAGCCTCCATTGTTCTCCGCCAGGTTGTCTTTAGTCTGCCTCTCTTTCACCGTCATTCTTGGGTCCATAGCATTGCAGTTCTGGTGATGATGTCAGGGTTCCTTCTGAGGACATGGCAACCCAGTTCACAACCTTGGTAGGTCATAATAGGATATATAGTGTAGTTAATTCAGGATACAAATTTTGATTTCCGATAACAAAATATATCATCTACTCAGTCCAAATTTATGAACAAAATGTCCACGCGAATAAGATGAAGTGATGTACCGTATCTTGCGCTTCTATTTTTAGATACGGTGTAGTGCCTAATTTATTAAGAGCTGAAATTGTTTTATACTTGTCAGCCAAAATAGCTGAATTTTAGCAAATGTCTTCGAAATGTATTTGCCAGTGACTCATTGGGCAGCCAGATTTAGGTGAAAAGCAGGATACAGCAGTATATTTAATGAAGATTATTTTTTTTTAAACATCCTGACATCACAGGGTTGCGGTATGTACGGCGACCCAGGGACGAAATATCTTGTTTCTGTTTTTACTCAGGGTGTCTTTCCGCATATTTGGCCACCACGACATACCGTTTTGTTTCCCGTTTAAGTCATTTTGCATATGTCACGAGGGTTGCCGTGGGCGTTGATGGCAAGAATTAATTGTTGCTTGCCATTCTCCACATTATGGGAGATTATAAACGTTTCTGTTTTGTTTTTCTTTTTCTGCTGCCTTTTTCTACTTTTCTCTGTGCATAGAGCAGCATTTCTCAGACTTTTTGGTCTGACCCCAAAGAGCTTTTGTGTATGTGGGCTGTACCGTGAGAGAATGAGAGTGAAAGGGGCAAATAACGTCTTAGGTTATTATGAACATAGTTTGACCTCGCGGATCCCCTGAAAGGCTCTCGGGGACTCCCAGCGTTCCGCGGAAACCACGTTGAGAACCACTGGCATAGAGAATCGTTATATTTAAATTTGGTTTGCGTGAACTGCAGTGTTAGGGGAACAAAGTGATTAATATGATGACCAGTATCTTATGTTATGAGAAGAAGAAAATTGGAATATACTTGGACAACAGGAAGGATTGAAGGGAACATAATTTAATGTTGATCAGAATCGACATCATACACTTTGAGCAAACCCATAGGTGCTCAGTATCCCTCAAGAAGTGTCGAAGGGTATGAATGCTAAACGTTCCTGTAGCATGTTGTTTGTATACACGATGCGTGCATACTCTCATATGTCCATCCCTGCTGGTCTTACATTTGTTGCCAAATTTCAACAATCTTAACCTTGTTGATTCATGGATTGCAGCGTCGATTTCTAACAGGCAAAATTAATTATCTTTAGTTTCTTTACCTTTAATCCATATCCAGTGTCCCCGCTATTGGTGATCTTGAAGCTAGTCTGTCAGCTCTCTCATTGCCGTGTACACCTGCAGGACCAGGATAGTAGATCCACACCAGTTCCTGAATATTCGAGGCTTCTGTAGAGGTTTTCCATTCATACTGTAGTCATCCACTTTGGACCTTTCAAGGCGTGGACTGAGAGTCTGACACAATAATTGCACTGATTGAAGACATTTCAGACAGCCACATCAGGGCTGCAGTAGCTGCCTGTATCTCCATTCTCGTACTGGAGGTTGTTGTCATATAAGCTCCACTCTCTTCATTGACAACTCTGCTCTTTACTGTAGCCGAAAGCCCCATTCTGATTTTTTCATCACGAAGTTCACACAAAAGAAATAGAGGAAAAAGAACGAAAAAGACATAGAGGACAAAGAGAGAAGATACTCAACAGTTTAACATCATCTCAATAGACAAAGCTGTATCACTGATTGAAGGGAAAACATTTTTTTTATTTAAATTCATGGCATCATATCAGTTATACAAGGGGATTGACATAAGTCTTGGGCCTGACCATGAAGGACATGTCACAGAGAGCTGAAATTTTGTATAGTGTTTATTCCTTTTCAATATAGCCAGCGTCTGAATTGACACACTTCTGCCATCTCTGCTTGACCTTGAAAAGACCTTGGGAGTAGAACACCCTATTTTTCAAACTAAACCAGTCATCACATGCCAGTATAACCTCTTCAACGCCGTCAAAATGATTTCCTTTTAGCTGTTTTTTAAGATTTGGGAATAGAAAAAAGTCTGATGGAGCCAAATCTGGAGAATATGGTGGGTGTGGAAGAATTTCAATATTCAAATTGTTAGCTGCTAGCTGCACAAGCCGTGCTTTGTGAGAGGGCGCGTTGTCTTGAAGCAAAGGAAGATTTTGAGTGCGCGTTATCCCTCGTTTCCTGGTCACAACCTTTCTTAGTTTGGTGAGAAGATCTGCATAGTACTGTCCATTAACTGTGTTGCCACGAGGCAGATAATCTTTCAAAAGGACACCTTTGCCGTCCCAAAAAACAGTCAGCATCACTTTCCTGCAGATTTCTGCGCTCTCGGCTTGACAGGTGTTGGGGAGCCCGGGGTTTTCCATTGCATGCTGGCAATTTTGAATTAGGGGTCATAATGGTGTACCCAAGTATCATCTACTGTGACCATGGTCTCCAAAAATTTTTTTGACTGACACTTTTTGAGCTTCTGTTCACGTGTCAACAGTTGCGGAACCCAGCGTGCACACACTTTTCTCATGTTCAGTCTGTTGTGTAAAATTCTATAAACTGTTCTTTCATTTAGTTTTACTCTACTAGCTATCTCCACAATTGTCATTTTTTGATCCTGGTCAATGATTTTCTTCACTCTTGTTGCATTTTCATCGTTGCACTCTGAGGCTGGTCTACCAGATCTTGGCAGATCAGCAACATTTGAGCGGCCGCACTTAAACTGTTGACACCAGTTTTTTTACCGAAGTATATGAAGGACAAGAATCACGAAACACTGGTTCCATCTCCCTGTGTATTTCTGTAGGTGTTTTTCCCTGAAACATCAGAAATTTTATCACAGCTCTGGCCTCCTTCTTTTCCATTGTTTTGTCAAATCTTTGGAGCAGCAGATCCGGTCAATAGGGTACATTGCGCCGTGCACCGTTGCGGGAAAACCCATTGAAGAAACAAACGCGTACTTCACACATTCAGTGCAAATATGATGAACTTTAAATGTGCCAAGTTTCATCTTCCTCCTGTGACTCCTTCATGGTCAGGCCCAAGACGTATGTCAATCCCCTTGTATCTGTATCATGCGTGGCAGCAGAAGGCAACAACGGAATTGGAGAATAGTACTGGAGACAGGAGGAGCCGCGGTATTACAGTGGTTAGTGCAGTGGCTTCCTAGCTCGGTGGTCCATGGTTCGATCCCCAGTTGAAGTGGGATTTTTTAGACTGCAAACGGCTCCGGGGTCGACCAAGTCTCATGAATAGGGTACCAGAGCAACTTCTGGGAAGGTTAAGGTAGCCTACATGATTGTCGTAACACGGCGGTCTATTCTTCTCTCCATCTTTGTCTCCCTTCCCTTCCCTTCTCTTTCTCTCTTCTTTATTCTCAGTAATGTTCATGTTACACTACGGTCTTTTCGGCTCTATAGTCAGCGTTTCTCTTTCTCAGACATCACGGCGCTTACTAACGGTCACGGCGCAAATATCGCAAACCCATCAACCCCAGGTTATAACACATGGCCAGGGAATATACCTTTGTTAAGAGTATCAAGGCGTCTTAAAGTCTGGAAGCCTCCATTGCTTTATTATATCCTATTCGATAGATCTGACGTAGGACGCCAGCATCAAATTTTGACTATAAAGGCAAGTGCCTGTGTCCGGAGTAACCAGTAATTACCGCGCGGTGAAGCTTTCTCACGCGAGACACAGGTCAGGATTGCGTCACTACTAGCTCAGAGGCCGGGGGAGAGAACGTATAATTACGTCGGAACACCCACTACCCCCCACTCACTATTCAGGAACGTGAGCAACGGTGAAAGACCAACGAACGATCTAGAACATGTGAGAAGACATCCATAAAAGCTAGAAGCTTAGATCCAAATGCCACTTACACGCACAACTTGTGGGCCGAGTGCATCTACATGGCGAGGAAGTCCAGATTACTAACTCTTTGGTGTTAACCAAGCGGTATAATATGATTTCACTCTGTTCAGGTTCGTATAGACTTCACAAAATATGTATGTAGAATATTTATTGGTGTACATGTATTTTATTCTTGATATGATTTACACAGTGGCTATGTGAGTGACGATAGCTTGTATAAAACGTATCACAACTAGCCCCTCAGCCAAAAGATAATATCTATCATATTAATTGCTTTATCTATTACAAAGATAAAGGCAGTCCCATGGCAGAGATTGTCATTGGGAAATGAAGTGTTAGAAGCTTCATCATGAAAGATTCAGCGTTTATGAGGTTAGGTGATCATTTCCCTTCCTTGCTGCCTTTTCCTTCCCTAGCTCAAGAGCACACCTGAGTGCCCATTTACAGCTGGTAAACTGGAATGTGCCACTGCCAAATTTCAGTCCCAAAACTATATAGTTGTGCTACAGAAGAAAGCAATCTGACCGCTTGGCCAGTTGGACCTCACTTATCTATTTGTGTAATATAAATGTATTATATTTTATTGTCATTCATCATTGTGTGAAGGAATGGACTATCATTGTAGAACACAATTCTTGGGAAAAGAGATTGGCTAGATTAATTAACTCATGAAGTCACTTAGGTCTATGTTTACCTATCATGTCTAGACTATGAGATGAAGTCAGAGGACAATACGTTGATATGCCTGAAGCATGACTGTGTGATAGTGAAGTATGCATGTCATATGTAACAGGGAAGTTTGCCTGTAAACTCTAGTCTCTGTGACACAATAGCCATCTCAAGAACGGAAGTCAGATGAATATAACATTGATATGCCTGATGTGTGACTGTATGAAAGTGAAGTATAAATATCTTATATAGCATGGAAAGTTTGCCAGTAATCTCTAGATTGTATGACATAATAGTCCTCTTATTGAATGAAAGAGGATAATTCTGATATGCCTGGTGTATGCGGTTTGAATGGGAATGATAGCTGTTCCCATATGATGGGAAAACTCATGAAGCCACATTTGTGTCTTCAGACTTGTAGGTTTCTGAGCAGACAATATTCGCAGTTGCAGAATTCAGTGTCCGGCGCCTGACGGTAACAGACAGTCAGTCTTTTGACCGATTAGCAGAACCAAAAGCCAGAGATCTCGTCAACTCCTAAGAATAAAGGAGCATATATCAACGCTCACACGTGTAATGTCATATCGCTGATTGATGACAGCACTTAACAACCTGCGCCAGGGCTGACAACACAGGATTACAGATAAGTCCAAAAGCATAAGGATTATTTTTCCTCCAGATATCTCAGAGATCTTACTCAGAATATCAAACAGAACTTTCACCCGAATAATAACGGAACTCTATTTAAAGTGCCTTCCAGATATCAAAAGTGAACGTTACAATCCATAACCTTAGGCAACTCTCATGATAGTCACACCAGTGCTAATGATGATTAGTAGGATATACTAGGACTTTTTAGTCATACAGTGTTTATGACCATATTATTTTTGCTTACATTTTTATTTTTACTTTGTGTCTTTGTGTGGTATATGTGGTTAATGGATTAAATATCTGTACATAAGTTATATCATCTACCAAGTGGTCGAGTGAGTTTCTTATATGTACTGTCTCTTAAATCCATATATATGTCATTTCTTCAGTATGAGAGGATGGGGGCTTAATAATATATATATACATACACTAACATAATTACTTACCGATGTATGTTACGTCGGTCGGTCTAACTCAAAATAGTAACTCGCACCAGAAAAAAAAGTGCGCAACGCACGGTGTGCAACTTGCGCTGCGTGGGTGTTTTATAAAACAAATACTTTGGTTTTATTTATTTTTTTATTCTTTTACGAAATTAGTAGCGCTCGGCAAAGAAAAAGTGCAGAAAAATTGGTGTGCTTGAGCAAATAACATACCAAAGTGAATTGTATTTGAACGGTTTGACACATAATGATCAAGATAATAAGATGGCTGCCCAATTTGTTAAAACCACTTATTACACTGACAAACAACATTTTTCTTTCTTATATAAGAATAAGTGTTCTTAGGTCAGTTTCTTGCGCTGATTTCAAATTTGAAATCCGTTTATCTCTATCACGTTGGGTTCTTAAGATATTTGTGAATAAATATATTTTTGGGAAACTGTTATTTGCTCCGTTTCATTTTTACTATATAACTTTTTAAAAATTAATAAAATGCAAAATAATTCTACTTTTTATACTGCTAAAAGATGCATGACATATGTTACGTTATATTTCAAATAGTTACTGTATTTTGAAATAATTCTGAGTGAAATATGGCTTCTAGAAGTTGTAGAAATTCGGCTGATCTGTTTTGTTACGTGTGCGGATATTTTACCGATCGTGTTCACCAGAAAAACTTTACACCATTGCTAAAGAAAGCATATGAACTTTATTTCGATTCAAAAGTTGATGATGCAAATAAATCTTGGAAGCCAAATGCAGTTTGTTCGACTTGTGCAAATACATTGGCAGGTTGGTTACGAAAATCGCCGAAGCATAAGTCGATGCCTTTTTGAGTGCCAGTAATATGGCATGAACCGACAAATCACGCTACTGATTGTTACTTCTGCTTGACAAATATCTATGGTTTCACTTTTAAAACTAGAAAGTCTGTGGTTTATCCAAATATTGAATCGGTTTCGAAACCAGTGCCTCATGATCCAATCACGTGTCCGATCCCAGTTCCACCAGAACAATATCCGTTGGACGTGAATGAACCATCAGAAAGTGATAGTTTACCTGCTTTAGAAACTAATTCTGACTCGGATTATGTACCGGTGAATGATGGTGTTCACTTAATTAACCATTCAGAACTTTCAGATTTAATACGTGATCTCGCTCTCACCAAAGGACAAGCGGAATTACTCGGTTCGCGACTCAAAGAATGGAATCTTTTAGCGCCCAATACTCTGATATCTAAATTTCGTCATAGACACAGAGAACTTGTTCAATACTTTGAGATGGATGATGACATTTGCTATTGCAAAGATGTAAAAGGTCTAATGGTGCACCTCGGTCATGAGCACATAGTCAACGAATGGCGACTTTTCATCGACTCTTCCAAGACTAGTCTAAAAGCCGTGTTATTGCATAATGGAAATTTATTTTCATCAATTCCAGTCGCCTACTCTGTTCACATGAAAGAAACTTATGACAATATGGCTATACTTTTGGCAAAAATAAAGTACAATGACTACCAATAGCGGATTTGTGGAGACCTAAAGGTCATTGCAATTCTCACGGGCATGCAGACTGGGTATACTAAATTGTGTTGCTTCCTATGTGAATGGGACAGCCGCAACAGACAGGAACATTATGCAAGAAAGGTGTGGCCTATCAGGGATCGTATGCAGCTCGGGCATAAAAATGTAATACACGAGCCATTAGTTAACAAAGACAGCATCATCTTACCACCGTTACATATAAAGTTGGGGCTCATGAAGAATTTCGTAAAAGCGTTAGATAAAACAAGCAAAGCTTTCACTTATCATCGAGAAAAGTTTCCGCAAATTAGCGATGCAAAGATAAAGGAAGGTATCTTTGTAGGACCTCAGATTAGGAAAGTTATTGCAGACAAACAATTCGAGAACTTGTTACATGGTAGTGAACTTCGCGCATGGATGGCATTCAAATCGATCGTCGATAACTTTCTGGGAAATCACAAATCTGTCGACTATGTGCATATTGTTAAGCAGTGCATAGATGCATACAGAATTATGAGCTGTAACATGTCCCTCAAAATCCATTTGCTCGATTCGCATCTTGGCGAAATCAGCAATGAACATGGAGAACGATTCCATCAAGATATCGCCGTAATGGAGTCACGTTATCAAGGACGGTGGAGTGTGACCATGCTTGCCGATTATTGTTGGATGCTTCATCATGATGTACCACATGCCATTCACCGACGAAAGTCGACTGCAAAGAAATTCAAGCCTACATAACTGTTATACTTCTTGTACACATGATGTTGTAATACTGTATGCGTTGTTAAAAAACTTCAATTGCGTATTTCTAGAGATCCCGACCTGATAGAGAAAAACGGTTTGCAGATTTAAAAACAGCGCATTAAAATTGACCAGAAAAACATAGAAATGTTAGAGAAAGAAAAAAAAAATTTTTTTTGTTAGTCAGTGTTATCAGGGAACACTCTTTGAAAACAATCCACACACTTTCACACGAAATGTTGTCATCAAAGAACTTTTAAATTTAATCTAAAATAACATAATTCTCGCAGTGTGTACGTTGGTCACAGCTGAGGAATGCAACCATGTTGAAAAATTGTATTGTTTCTATTATATATACTCTCCCGAAAATAGTTACAATCAACAAAGAAAAGCATTCAAATGACGGTGTTCATAAACAGTTGAAGGGTTATTGCTAGTAATTATAATATTCAGTAAGAATAATAGGGGAGATTTGTCGCAAGGAAACAGAATCCATTCTCAAGTGCCCTCCTGAGACATTATCTCTTTGTGAGAATATTCGCCTTCCTATTCACCCTTCACTTGTATAGGAATCTAACCTTTAACGAGCCACTTAACAGATCCTATATATCTTTCTTACATTTCTTAATCTTCATCTATCTTATCGAATTGTGCTGTGACAATTAATGTCCAGTTTGGGATAACGGCGTGACAATGATGCTGACCACATCACCCCTAGTATGCCGATGGTCAAGAAAATATGGGCCTAACGCCATATTCCCAATATGCCTCAATGGGCGTGTAACGGGATCCTTGACCTTTACCTTTACTGGAGACAGGAAGTTGTGGAGGGACATGATTTCCTATGCGACCAGACATGGTACTTGAAGAAGAAGAAGGCCTTCACCTTATTGAACTATCCTTACAGTACCTGTAGGGTCAATCATTCACCATGAACGTTAGCCCTGTTCTTTCTTTGTCTCATCAGAGACCCACAGAACTACATACTACATGGGACCAATGTATTTATATGTATACGTGGTAACTATGCTTAGACAGCACAGACTACGCTGGCTTGGCCATGTCCGCCGCATGGAAGATGGTTGCATCCCGAAAGATATCTTCTACGGACCACTAACAAAAGAACAGTTGTGCGACCACAGCTGAAGTTCAAAGATGTGTGCAAGAGAGACATGAGGGCACTGGACATAAATCCAGCAACCTGGGAGGATGAAGCTGCCGACTGCACCAAGTGGCGATGCTCTGTACGGCGGCGCCATCTCAGATTGGGCAAAGAGAAGCTCTCACGGCAAGCAGAAGAGAGGAGAAAACATTGAAAGGAGCACCTGGAAAAAAAGCAGCTCAGAGGTGTCACCTCAGGAGCACATTCCCATAGTCAGTTATGACTGAAGGGGCTATTATTATTATTATGGTAACTATGATATGGATTGTTCATTTATGAATAGCAAGTGTAGGAAATATTTTTTGAACTTTTTTTTTCTACTAACTTGCTCTACAGCAGACACACAAAACAGAGTCAGATTGGCAGATAAAGATGCAATGATATCAAAGCTGTTGACACAGAGTAAGTCTGGGCTGTTTGTTGGATGTACATGTCTCAGGACATATTTTTTGCTTGTCTGTTGATTGTTGTTTTTCTTCTTTGAAATGACTACTTGACTTGCCAGCAACTTCTTTATGATCTTAGTATAATGTACATAATTATCTGTCACAGCATATTTTGGCATGACAATAGTGTTCATCATTTTATGCTCAGCTTACGTAGAAATTTGAAGGGTATTTCTCCCATTAATCTTGCTGTTCCTCAGAAGAGACCCTGATGCCATCACAAGAACAGCTGTGCTGTGGACCCCTGGGAGAAAGCAAAAGAGAGGCCAACCAAAACCAACTTGGCGGAGAACTGTGGAGGCCAAGATGCAAAGAATGAACCAGAGTTGGGGCATTGTACAAAGGATGGCCGCCGACCGAACAAAGTGGATGTTGTTTGTTGCTGCCCTACAATGTGCCACCAGGCGTGATGGCCACTGACTTATTTGACAGTCGGTGGTTAAGGGTAAAAGAAGAAGAATCTTGATGTCATAAGAAACTTATCATCATCAGCTGCCATCTCCACAATGAAGGTTGGCTTTAATGGATCTCCAACGTCTTCTGTCTCTTGTCTTGGTGGTGCACTCTGATAGACTCTTTCCTGTCCATCTCTTGATGTTATCTTCCCACTTATAGCGCTGTCTTCCCCTTGCACGTTTGCCTTCACCTCTCCCTTCTGTTACGGTCTTCTGCAAGGTGTTATGCCTTTTTATGTGGCCAAAGTATTTTAGCTGGCGAACTTTTGATCTCCCTCATTAGTTCTCTTTTCATACCTAGAAAGAAACTTATAGAAAGAAACTTATACATGCCTTAAGCCTGCGATTGAGCAGAAATAGATGCATATTATAGCTCTCACAGTAGCTGTTCTGCAATTGTGTAAACTATATTTTACATGAAGGTAATATACCTAAAATTGTGTGGTAAAAGGCTGAAATTACATACGTGTAAAGGTATTTCTGTCTGACTTTCATACATTGGTGTTTGCATAGAATAGAAGTATTGAAATGGTATGACAAAGTCACAAATGTAGAACTGATGACAATAACCAGACAAGTGCTAGTGGAACAAGAGATGAGAAGAAGATGCTGGAGATGGATAGGACACACACTGAGGAAACCTGTTGACAGCATTATAAGGCAGTCCTTGTTCTGGAATCCACAGGGAAAGAGAGTCAGAGGTAGACCAACAAACACATGGAGAAGAGAACTAAATACACAGGTGAAAATGGTGAGGAAAACATGGAAAGACCTTGAGCTGATGGCATGTGACAGGAGGACTTGGCATGTGTTTGTTGAAGGCCTATGCTCCTGGAGGAGCTAAAGGGCATTGATTGATTGATTGATTGAAAGGTAGTTCCATTACATTTACTGCCATAAGGGAGTGATAAGAAACTTCACCTATGCTAGATCTCTTATGAAGAGAGATGATACGTTTCTCCTCACTGCTTTTGTCTTCCAAAACTCAAGAGCAGAGTACCCATTTTTTTACATTGAGTAGAATGGAGAATGATGTTACCTGTCTTTGAACCCACTCCCTTTGCTTTGAGAAGCAAGCACAGTTACCACTCAGACGCTCATAGCTGTTTTTAAAAGGATACTATGATTAATATATTGAACATAATTATACTTTATTTACATTATATACAGGTGTTGAATCATTTGTGTTAATTGTATTCTGCTTTTTTAAGTTGTGTATGAATTAATATCATATCTTTCATGGATTGTAGATCATGACCTTTCTTCATCACGAGACCAGCTGGAGGGGGAGAACTCCCAGCTTACCTTGTCTCTTGCTGAGCAGAGAGCCCGGGTGGACATTCTAGAAAATGCCTTGTTGAATGCACAGAGCAATATTCTAGCACTAGAAGATGAGGTGAGAAAACAAAGAGTTTATTGTAATGGCCTTTTTTGGCATCTTCCTTAATAATTGACTTGGTATATCCGCAAGTAACGAATGCAACATTGACTAAGGGAGGCAATCATAAGATTAGTTAAGATTTTTAAAAATAAAACACTTTTGCCATAGCACATCTGTAGAGTAGTGGTTAGAATATTTGTTTTCTACACCAGTGTTGTGTGTTCCATTCGAAGCAGCATTATTTTTTTTTAACGTTAAATTCAGTCGTTAGTCTTCAGTTTTCATTAGTGTATTTTTGTTAAATATAGTTTCCAGGTGTCTATGTGTGTGTGTTATTTGTTTGGTGAAAGGTGGAAAGAAAAAGAAATAAGAAACTGAAAACATGAGGCATTCTGTTCTCTGAATACAAGGCAGAAATCACACGCCATAATTCTTTGCCATCATTTCTTGATGGGTTTTACTAGCTAGTTATAATAACAATAACATTATAGGCAACAATTAAAGGTTATTAGCTCTTATTAATATACACACCCTAGATAGCAAGAAAGAAAGGAGAATTATGAGATTATTATTGAAACATACATGTCACACCTCAGAGATGAAAAACCTGTACAAAAAATCCAAAACCCTGTACAAAGACCCACAAAACCTGTACAAAGACTGAAAAAAACATATCAAAAGAGTTAATTCGTGTAAAAATATTTTCAATTACAGTGGGCTGCTTTATAAATGAGCACGGGGACTTTGCCTTTTAAAGCAGGTCTTCACTTATTTTAAAACCCAAACAATAAATGTCTTAAGTTTATTTTACACTGTAAAAATAATGTGATGGTGTCATCATTTAGTCTGTTTCTGTGCTTAATTATCACTAACAGGCTAGGAAATCCTGTGTTCAATAGGACCTTATAAAAGAACTCTGAGACACAGTAATAAGGGGAATGGGTTAGAAAACCTGTACAGAAATTATGTACAGGGTTTACACATCTGAAAATGCAAACACCTTGTACAGATTATGGGTAAACCATAGCATGTGGCATGTATGATTGAAATGTGAACCTTTGACTCCATTTGACAACTCTGCCTCACAATCTTATACATGCATGATTACAATGAAGGCAGGCACTTTTTTAGAATTTGAGGTTTTTCCTCCTCTATCTCTCATGCTCTCTCTCACACTCTCTTTTTCTCTGTCCTTTTCCCCCCTAAAATAGTTGTATAATATCAGCATTGTTGTTTTTTTTTTAACTCTTTAAGACTGACATTTTTTAACCAGTTTTGCCATAATTATTTTTTCCCTGAGAGCTGTATCTTTATAAAAACAGATCTTTCTGAGTGGTTACACACAAAGGCAAATATAATTATACATCAAAATAAAGATAAATGAATGTAGATTTAGAATATGAAGGTCTTTTAGTGATGTTCTAAAAATTTCATTCAATTATGAGTCATAATATAGACTAATTTGTTTAAAAATTACATTCAATTACAAGTCATAATATAGACTAATTTTTTCTAAAAATTACATTCAATTACAAGTCATACCAGTCTAACCTTGTTTTAACAAATCAGTTTCATCATCTCAACCCGTAACCCGTCATGGGTCGTAGGGGTGCCATGATGGAAGCATCAGCAGACAGGGTCCTCCACTGCTCTCTGTCCTCAGCAATGCGTACAAGTGTGGAAAAACCGTGTCCTGCCCATTCTTTGATGTTATCAGCCCAGGATTTTCTTTGCCTTCCTCTTCTCCGTTTACCTTCGACTGTTCCCTGGAGGATCATTTTAGTAAATCAGTTTAGTAAATACAAAAATTAACTCACCAACCCGTGCAGAAAGACTGAACATAACCTGACATGCTCTAGGTCCTTTAGAATAACACTAATCTATATGTGAATATTATTTACACACATTTCAGCTTGATATGATGTTTCATTTGTGTTATAAGCATTCTAATGAACTATATTCATGTTATAGGCCTTCTAATGAACTATATTCATGTTATAGGCCTTCTAATGAACTATATTCATGTTATAAGCCTTCTAATGAACTATATTCATGTTATAGGCCTTCTAATGAACTATATTCATGTTATAGGTTCTAATGAACTATATTCATGTTATAGGCCTTC
Source organism: Oreohelix idahoensis (assembly GCA_024509875.1). Taxonomy (NCBI): domain Eukaryota; kingdom Metazoa; phylum Mollusca; class Gastropoda; order Stylommatophora; family Oreohelicidae; genus Oreohelix; species Oreohelix idahoensis. The sequence continues at coordinate 30,681 of JAMPIV010007582.1, read as the reverse complement.
TAATTAACTATATTCATGTTATAGGCCTTCTAATGAACTATATTCATGTTATAGGCCTTCTAATGAACTATATTCATGTTATAGGCCTTCTAATGAACTATATTCATGTTATAAGCCTTCTAATGAACTATATTCATGTTATAGGCCTTCTAATGAACTATATTCATGTTATAGGCCTTCTAATGAACTATATTCATGTTATAAGCCTTCTAATGAACTATATTCATGTTATAGGCCTTCTAATGAACTATATTCATGTTATAGGCCTTCTAATGAACTATATTCATGTTATAGGCCTTCTAATGAACTATATTCATGTTATAGGCCTTCTAATGAACTATATTCATGTTATAGGCCTTCTAATGAACTATATTCATGTTATAGGCCTTCTAATGAACTATATTCATGTTATAGGCCTTCTAATGAACTATATTCGTTACCTTTCAGCTCTCTATAGAGCCTAGGCCTTCAACAAACTTATGCCAAATCTTCATATCCCGTACCACAAGCTCAAGGTCTTTCCCTGTCTTCATTGGCCCTTCAATTTCCTCTGCCTCTCTTATCCAGAACAAGGACTGCCTGTTGTTATCAGCATGTTTCCTCCATGTGTGTTCTATCCATCTACAGCATCTTCTTCTCATCTCTTGTTCAACTGGTGTTTGTCTGGGCATTATCATCAGTTGCACATCAGTGATCTTGTCATACCACTTCAGTCCATCTATTCTACACAAGCACCCATTTATGACAGTCTGTAGCTCGTTGTTTTTGTGGTCCTCCATGTTTCCGAGCTGTGCAGTAGGGCTGACTTGACATTTGAATTGAATATTCTGAAGGAACCATATTAGACCTTGTAGTGGTGTTTGATGGTATTGTATGATGGTGATATTACTAAATGTAATTGTATGAGGCCAGCTGTGAAGGCTCCTGAGATAAGATGTAGTTGTGAATTGTCAGAAGGCCTTTCTTGCTACCACTACGACCTCACACTATTTTTTTTTTTTTTTAATGAATGTAGCTACGTAAAGTGTCTAGGGTTATGATATGTAGTGTGGTGTAATAGGTTATAGATATACCCACAGATATTTAACAAGACTAATAATATTAATAAATGTTAAAATACACTGAACTAACTCACGTGTGTAAAATTTTTTGATAGAATTATATTACATTTATTTTGTTCTGGATCAATTTTTTAGATTGACCAGAACTTAAAAGGATTTAGAGATTATGAAAGAAATGCATGGAATATTATATCATAAATGCAATAGTGTACATATATATGTACTATACTAGTTAGTTTTATTAAAATGTTCTAGTAGTCATCTACTTGGGAGGATAGTTAATGTTTGTGCTGTTGGGGTGGCCTCATCACACCTGTCTATATTGACTACACAGTGTCCAGAAAATGGTGGGAATTTTTATGGGGATATTAGTAACTACAAAGCGTTGGTGAATGTCCAGCAGACCAGAGGCTCACTCATCTTGTAGTTGTAGCTCTGGTGCTGAAATCTGGTGGTCCCACCTCTCCGTGCTGGCGGGCAATAATGGTGGTCTCTGTCACAAGTACTGCACAGATACACTCGAGTAAAGTCACCAACTGAATAGACACTGCTTTGTTGACAACAGAAAAACTCACAGCTCTGCAATCAAAGTATGGGCCATGTGTCAAAATCTATTCTCTACCCACGTCTGGACACAACACTGACACAACAACCACATCATACAGACAGGTCAGATCTCTCTGACCAAACAGCACATTTACCATGGTGGTTTTACATCAGATAGATCCTCCCAGACTATAGGTTCTGAAAAAATATTTATTAGTTGTCTGCCCTAAAAGAGGATAGGTAATATGTTTCATTATTCTCAACACTTGATCTGTCTTGCCTAACCCTTGCTGGAGTTTATGTACATTGTTGGTCCCTAGACCCTGACTAGGGCGGGGGGTCTAGAGCAAATCCCTACTAGTTTGTAAGGCTAGATTATGATATGGCAGTATCAAATCACTCAAACATGAAACAATATTCAAAATATATAAGGAAATAATTTCAATCTTACCAGATTATGAATAAATAACACAGAATTGCTAGCAAAACTCAGCTGAGCTGCTGGCTATAGTATGGCGTCCCTAAACTTCTTTCACTTTCTTTCATATGGAAATCACCACACTTTAAAATCTGTGTCTATCACTGAACAACTATTGAAGAATGGCCCCACTTTCGCGTCTGAGCGCTAATGATATGATTGTCTGTGGCCAATCACTGCCTAGGTTTATTTTAAATTCAAATTTCCTACCCTAAAGTCATTTCAGTCATGCTTCAGTCAAGTATGGATGGTTATCTGTTAGTCTGTCCGTCTCTACTTGTGTTTCTACAAAAATGTACTTGATTTTTGAACCAACCTTTCTCTCCCCTCCAAAATTTTGTCGTTAAAAGTTATTTTTAGACACAGCCACCACAAATATCCCTTCTCTTCCATACTAAGTAGATTTGAACACCTGCGTCTCGAGGTCGTGTTTTTTTGTGCAAATAGTGACACTTTTTATTCAATACAGTCATGTCGCTGATGTGAACAACACTGTCTTTTGTCATTATCTTCAATATTATCTATCCGTCTGTAAAATTAAGAACATATTAGTTCACTGCTCAGAATGGGCCATCCGGCCAACTAATTTTTATATTCCTAACATTAATATTAAGAAAAAATTACTTTTTAATTTTTGTAATATTCCAAACATCTGCGTTCTGCCGCTCAATTCAAATCAAAAGCTTGGTATCGCGCAAAAGCGTCCAATAAATGACTGTGGCGTAACATATCTATGGTCCCTTCTGTCGAGTTGCTTACTTTTATGTCAACTTGGGAAACGTGACTTTTCTCCGTTCCCCCCCGCCCCCCCCCCCCCCCCCACCCCAATTGCGTCTCCTTAGCCTTTCTAGTCTCACGCAATCTTTCCAGTCATATTTTTTTCCTTTTTGATCCGCCGTTCCCCTCCTGTCTAGCAAGTCAATTTTTATGGAGGATGATGACCCGCGGTCTAGGCGATCATGTACTATTCGCAGCCTACGCATTATGTTTTTATCCTTAAATGTTATCTTTGGAGGTATTTTACCGTTGTATCTCTGTCAATTTCACTACAGACCTCTTAAAATTGTTGCAGCACTCTAGGGCCTGGCTGTGGCCACATCCCATTCTTTTTAAGAGCTAGATTTTTCATGAAGTCAGATCGAAGTTGATCCTAAGATCACATAATCTTTTATATTTGGACATGCGCTCTGATGTAACCGACAGACCTTGTGTCCAGGTTAAATGTTTCACACCTCACCTAATGAGGCAAAAACTGCTTTTTTAAGAAAATAAATCAGTCATCCATTACATAATCATCACTAAACTCTTCACATCTCCCTGGGCTTTTCTACGGATAAAATGTACTACGTTTTTTAATAAACCCATTGTCCTAGCTTCACTATTCATTGTCTGTATCATCAATCAATACCCTTTAGCTCCCCGAGGAGCATAGGCCTTCAACAAACACATACCAAGTCTTCCTGTCCTGTGCCATCCGCTCAAGTTCTTTCCATGTTTTCCTCATCATTTTCACCTCTGTTTCCAGTTCTCTTCTCCATGTGTTTTTTGGTCTGCCTCTGCCTCTCTTTCCATGTGGATTCCAGAACAAGGACTGCCTTGTAATGCTATCAACAGGTCTCCTCAATGTGTGTCCTATCCATCGCCAGCATCTTCTTCTCAACTCTTGTTCTACTGGTTCTTGTCATCAATTCCACATATATCTGTGTGGGCAACAAAACTTAGATGATTGATGGAGGAAAAATTTATCATCTTTTCACACAAAAAATAAGAGTAACTTCCCTTAAATCGAAATGCTGAATTCTGAAAGTACAAAAGTTTCAATGAATTCAACACTAACGCTGTGAGCATCGTTTTAGCCTCAGCGGAATTAGGGAAAATAGCTAAGAGCATTGTTTCAGCCCTTCAGAGTTAAAGAAGTGGGTGTTTATAAATATTATTAATAAGTAGTGTTGAGTGGAGGAACATTGCAAAAACTTATAAATAATTAATAATTATACGAGTTTTGGCATTCATCAGTTCCACAAGAAACAGATTTATGTCAACAAAGTTGAGCAGTTGCAGAAAGCCCTAGCCAGTCTGGAGCTGGCCTCTGAGAAGCAGCAACTGAAGGAGAAGGAGATGAGAGCTCACTTGGAGAAAGAGCTAGAGATGCACAGAACACAAAAGAAGGTATGATAATTGCCATTACAGAATTAGGGCTGAATAACTAAGGGACTTGTTTTTGTATAAATCTGAATAGCCTCCTTTCTGGCAGCAATTCATCCTCAAATCCGCACGTTTTTTACTGCAGCGCTTTAATTTCTTTTCTTTCTAATTGCATCATATCCATACTTACTTACTTAGTCGTTCCTCTTCTACCCTGGGGTGTAGAGTTTTGCCAGAGAGAACGCGATACGATCCTATATATCTTCCTGGCCTGGTTCAGATCTAGTCCTCGGTCCTTCAGATATTGTCTGATGTTGTCTTCCCAGCAAACTCTGGGTTGTCCTGGAGGTCTGGATTCCTTGTTTTTGGTCTCCCATGTTTGTCGTGGTCACATGCATCAAAGCATAAGATTTCTTTAGTCCAATCAAAGCATAAGATTTATTTTGTCCAATCAAAGCATAAGATTTCTTTAGTCCAATCAAAGCATACGATTTCTTTAGTCCAATCAAAGCATAAGATTTCTTTATTCCAATCACAGCATAAGGTTTCTTTAGTCCAATCAAAGCATAAGATTTCTTTCGTCCAATCAAAGCATAAGATTTTTTTTCGTACAATCAAAGCATAAGATTTCTTTCGTCCAGTCAAAGCATAAGATTTCTTTAGTCCATTCAAAGCATGAGATTTATTTAGTCCAATCTTGTTGCCTGTAAAGGAGATAATGGTGGCATGTTTCTGTTGGGGACATATACTTCATAGGGAACTGAAAATTATTGTTGGTGATGATAATTTTTTTTGAAGTTTAAATGTATGAAAAGGGTTGTGCAGTTTTATGTGGGACTGAATTATGAAACAAGACCCAAAAAAAACATGGAGAAAAGAACTGGAGACAGATATGAAGGGGATGAAGAAGATGTGGAAAGACCTTGAGCTGATGGCACGGGACAGGAAGACTTGGCATTAGTTTGTTGAAGGCCTATGCTCCTTGGGGAGTTGAGTGAAAGAAGAATATTAGGAAATCTCCAGAGAACCTGACATTAAATTTATCTATGTTTAAAGATTCATTTATTCTTTCATTCTGTCAATCTATTATTTGTCATCTCTGAAGGATGGAACTGTGAAGACAGCAGAGGTTGGCCGAGAAGACGTGAAGAGTGTTGGAACCTTAAGGAAGATGTTAGAGGAGAAGGATGCGAAAATATTACAGCTGGAGTCAGAAATGGCGGAGGTATGAATGTGAAATGGTTATGACCTTAACAATGTCCATGTGATATAGTTACAACCTTAACAATGGCGGAGGTATGACTGATATGGTTATGACCTTAACAATGTCTCTGTGATATAGTTACAACCTTAACAATGTCGCTGTGATTTGGTTACAACCTTAACAGTGTCTCTGTGAAATGGTTACAACCTTAACAATGTCCTTGTGATATAGTTACATCCTTACCAATGTCCCTGTGATATAGTTACTACCTTAACAAAGTCCCTGTGATATGGTTACAACCTTGACAATGTCCCTGTGATGTGGTTACAACCTTAACAATGGCCCTGTGATGTGGTTTCAATCGTAACAATGGCCCTGTGATGTGGTTTCAACCGTAACAATGTCCCTGTTATGTGTTTACCACCTTAACAATGTCCCTGTGATTTGATTACGACCTTAACAATGTCCCTGTGATATGGTTACAACCTTAACAATATAACCATTGCCACAGTACACTCATGTTACATCTGACACAAGGGTTACATTCTAAATCCAACATGTCATATGAGGTTGTGCATGGGCCTAGCAGTCTCATCATTTACAATGAATTCCTTTAAAAAAATCCACAACTGCAAGGGGACATAAAATGTTTTGATGCAGACTTCCTGCAAGGGGACAAGCTGCAGTAGTGGTTCTGTGCTACATAAAGAACAAAAAGAAAAGAATGGTTTTCTGTATCTTTTAAATGCTTGCATCTATAGTTGAATTCTTGTAAGATATAACACAGCTGTATATTGTTAGATATAGAGCTCATTCGGTATAATTCACTTCATTCAATTTTGGCGGACTAAAAACTACAGACTTCCATAAATGGGTGCTTGCGTAGAATAGAAGAAGTGAAATGGTATGGCAAGAAGTAGCTGGCGATGGGTAGGACACACATTGAGGAAACCTGTTGATTCATCATTACAAGGCAGTCCTTGTTTTGGAACCCCCCAGGGTAAGGGAGGCAGAGGTAGACCAGAAAAATAAGTGGAGAAGAGAGCTGGAGACAGAAGTGAAAATGGTGAGGAAGATATGGAAAGAACTTGAGCTGATGTCATGTGACAGGAGGACTTGGCTTGTGTTTGTTGAAGGATGTCATGTGACAGGAGGACTTGGCATGTGTTTGTTGAAGGATGTCACATGACAGGAGGACTTGGCTTGTGTTTGTTGAAGGATGTCATGTGACAGGAGGGACTTGGCATGTGTTTGTTGAAGGATGTCACATGACAGGAGGACTTGGCTTGTGTCTGTTGAAGGATGTCATGTGACAGGAGGACTTGGCTTGTGTTTGTTGAAGGATGTCATGTGACAGGAGGACTTGGCATGTGTTTGTTGAAGGATGTCACATGACAGGAGGACTTGGCTTGTGTTTGTTGAAGGATGTCATGTGACAGGAGGGACTTGGCATTGTGTTTGTTGAAGGATGTCACGTGACAGGAGAACTTGGCTTGTGTTTGTTGAAGGATGTCACGTGACAGGAGGACTTGGCTTGTGTTTGTTGAAGACCTATGCTCCTTGGGGAGCTTAAAGGGTATTGATTGATTGTAAGGGAAACCGCTTTTGTCATGTTTAATTCATCATAATTTCCCTTTTTACTCCTTATCAAGCATAGAGCCACCATGCAGCTGGTCTCCATACAGGTAGCCAGTACTAAAGCTTTCATGTAACTCTTACAGCAGTGGTTTATGTAGCTATATGTTTGACATGCTGCTATTGCCAGCCCATGCACAGTGTCATACTACTCACCTCCGTGACTTGTCTATGAGAGTAGCTCTATTTATTCTTTGTCTTCTCAAAGCTAAAAAAAATAACACCATGAAACTGTACACAGCATTTTTTAGTCCATAGTTGCTTAATAATTGAGCAGGCTCAAAGTTATGGTGAAACAGTATCCGTACGGTAAACACAGGTACCAGCTACTGCCATCAGAAAGAAAAAAAAAAATAAGTAATCACCCTTGCAACATGTAACCGCCTTTAAAAAAGTAAAAAATTTTGCTGCGAGATAAATTTTGAAATGAAATAAGACATCTTTTATAATTATATTTCTCTCTTCACCTCCAGTTGGAACAGAAATATGTCAAAGAGATCACACTCAGACAGCTGAAAATGGAGGAAGCCAGTCAAGTGCCAAAGTGAGTCCTACTGTGTCATTTTTTTGTCACTCATGCACAGGCTCATGTTAGTCACATGACATGCCTGAGTTAGTCCTGTTCTTTCTTTGTGTTCTGCAGAGACCCACCCGCGGGGACTGCACTGGGCTTTATTATATATTGTTCAGACATTTTGATGCCTCAATCTGGGTATCTTGGCATCTTATCTTCTTCATCATCATCAACACATTCTACTACTGGTGCAGTGACACTTAACAGTGATTTTCTCATGTGCTTTTGTCTCTACAGCAGTAAGATATGCATGGAGGCATATCTGGAGTCTTCCTTATATGACCAGCAGCTATGCACAATGCTACAGTAGTTGTACATGAAAGTGAGCCTATGTCTGTGAGGCTAATTGCATCCTCATTGACTCTTGAAATCATCCACACACTTCCCGGGATTCCCCCTGTGGTGAAACTTGTTGAGAACCCAGCATTACACACTAAGCTTGGAGAAGTCACTTGAGCCCCAGACGTAATTCTTTGGCTTTGACTTGGTTGACTGCATGCAGAAGGATCTCACTAATGGACCCAGTGATAGGCAGGGGAAGCTGAAAAGTGGCTGTGCGCAGGATGTGACAATTCCTTGGGAGAGCCCAGAACCAGAGTACAGTATTTTAGCTCTGCATAGTTGGAGAGCCCCCTTGGATGGCAGAGAATGCACAGTATGCCACGCATTTCTTACTCCTAGCTTGGGACCAGATGTGACGATCCTTGAAATGCAAGCCAAGCTTGAGAAACTGGAGCTCATGACTTCAACTCAACACATTTCTGACTGGCAGAAAAGCCAAAGGAAAAGTCTGAATCTATTTCTTGCCTCATTCATAGTTTTAATGTTTTATAATCCTGGTTTTGTTTTTTGTGATCAGGGCATCCATTTTCATGGCAATGGCTTCCTTTTGCCTTTCACCACTGTCAGTCATACGAGCCTCAGACTCCATATGTTCTTCCTGCATCAAAGCTTTTTCATCTGTTGCCATTTCCGTAACGTTATTGATTTTTACATAGACAAGGGTGTCAGCCTTGTGCTAAAACCCCCAACCTGGAGGACCTGGGTGCCATCTTTAGTCTGACCCCTGCCCCCCGGCACTGGGGGTTGTCAGGGTACTGAATCCGCAATACCACTTCGAGGTATTGATGGCAGCAAGAGGTCCTTGGTTCAATTCCCTATTGATCTACTATTATTTTCTCATCTTCTTTCTTTAATAATTATTATCCTTGTTTTTAAACAGAGAAGTGCGTCTAGCTGCGTTAGAAAAGAACTCATCTGATATGGACAAGTTCATTGATGAAGTCAAGACTGAAAAGCTGAAACATATGGAGGAGTTACACCAGTCTCAAAGAAAGGTTGCTGAGCTAGAAGCAAAGTAAGTAGCAGTTTTGCCATCAGTTGATATTGATCATGCTGGTGTTGTGGATAATTTAATCACTTATATTAATGGTGCTGGTGTTGTTGTGGATAACTTAGTCACTGATATTAATGATGCTGTTGATGTTGAAGGCAAGTTTTAACTCCCCTAATTACTTTTTAATCCTTTAGGGTGAAGCAACTCCAGACCCACCTAGTAGAGAAAGAAGCCATGGTGAAAGTGTTCCAACGATCTCCTCTGGCTATGGCCAGGAGTTCTAGTCTCCACGCTCTGTGTCACTCATCCCTTCACTCACCACGTCCATCACTTATCTCGCCTCTTGGTTGGACAGGCAGCAGCCAGGCGTCAGAATCTTCAACCTACAGAGAGTTTGCCACAATCAGACATGTGAAAACAGGTAAGTTATTAGAGATGTTTTTTCATTGGTTACAAATAGGTTGGACTATGCGAAAGCAGTGTTCCATACAATGAAAAGTATTTCATGCTAAAACTCTTTGTGGAAGTAGGAAAGACAACATCAGCTCACAGCAGGCAGTGCTGCATACTTGGCACAAGCACACAAACTTCATCTCCACGCTACGCTTCATAGCATCAGTAGAGTTCTTCAGTGTTTCATAGAGCCAGTCCTAAAGTATAGAAGAGAGTCATGGACAGTTGGTAAACAAGTAGGAAAAGCACTAGAGGCCACTGAGATGGGGTTTTATAGAAGCATGTTAAAAATATGAGGGACTGCTAAAATGAGGATGTCCTGAAAGAGGCCAGTGAGCAATAGAAGCTCATTACTCCCATTAGAGGGACCTAAGACACATCAACAGTGAGGAATGCAGTTAGCAACCCATAGCTAGACCTGCTTGTGTCAGGGTCAGCGAACCAGAGCTGATGAAGACCCTACTCCACCTCCAAGTGGTGGTCCTGGAAACAGGCTGCATCACTGCAGTCTGGCTGAGTGAGTAGGGATCGAAGAGGGAAGGCTAACCCAGTCCCAAAAATGCTGTGCTAAAGTCAGATGTGTCGGCCGAAAGGTGCAAATATCGCAGCTTCGCTGTAAATGGTCACAACGCAACCAATGTCCTTTTCAGGATGAACGAAGAAGAAGACTCACATTAGAAGGAAGTGGTCGACTGTCTTTGGGTGTAGTGAGAAAATACTGTACCGTTTGACATAATGGCGGGGAAAGAAATAAACAGCAGAACTGATAAACAGTACTGGAGACAGGAAGTTGTGGAGAGACATGATTGCTTGCACCAGCAGGCATAGTTTAGGAAGACTTGGCATACGTTTGTTCAAGGCCTGTGCTCCTGTGGTAGTTGGAAGATGAAAGAAGAAGAATCAAAATAGACAGAATAATAAAGGGTGAGCAGGCCCACCTTGAGAAAACAACAGAAGGGTGGCACTTGGCCATCAGAACCTGCATGGGTTTAGCACATTTCTCCTCTTCCTACCTCTCCAACCTTCTCTTAATTTAATTCATTGAGGACACCTGCTGATAGCATTACAAGTCAGTCCTCAGTGTGGAGTTCCTATGATAAACAAACTAGGTAAAGGTAAAGGATCCTGTTACACGCCTATTGAGGCATATTGGGAATATGGTGTTAGGCCCATATTGTCTTGACCATCGCCACACTAGGGGTGATGTGGTCAGCATCACGCCGGCCGCCTTAACCTTCCCAGAGTTGTTCTGGTACCCAATTCATGAGGCTGGGTCGACCTGGAGCCGTTTGCGGTCTAAAAAATCCCACCTCAACTGGGGATCGAACCATGGACCACCGAGCTAGGAAGCCAGTGCACTAACCACTGTGCTACCACGGCTCCCATAACAAATTAGAAGGAGACCTAAAATAAACACGGAGAAGGAAAGTTGAAAGAAGGATAAAGAAGACATAGAGAGATCTTAAATGGATGGCACAAGACAGAATGACTAGGCTTGAACAGAAGAAGAATAACCGATTGAAGGCATATATTCCACAGGGAGCCAGAGAGTGATGATGACAATGATTTTACTTTACATTGTTATTATTTTATACACAATTATGATGTCCTCTTGTTTTTCTTATTGCTGCCTTGTTGTATACTGCCTTGCTCTTCTGTCCTATAACCATAAGAGAAAATTAAAATACTTGATGAGAGGTCACAGCAAGTGGGTCTGAAAATGCACAAAGAAGTCAAAGGTAATTAAAATAACTTCAGAAAATGATAACAAGACAGAACTTGAAGTAACACTACTACAGGAGGTGGAAGCATACACATATCTTGTCAGCAATATAGACAAAGTTGGAGGGACTGTCAATGATATTGAAATAAGGAAACAAAAGTCAAGAGGAGCTGTCATTGCAATGCGACATATATGTAAATCAAATTAAATCAAGTGCAAGACAAAATGTCAAGTCAGTTCTATTGTATGGCTCTGAAACATGGAGAACAACCAAAATACTACAGACTTTCATAAATGGGTGCTTGCATAGAATAGAAGGATTTAAATAGCATGACAAGGTCATTAATGTGGAACTGAGGACAAGAACCAGACTGTGCCGGTGGGACAAGAGCTGAGAAGAAGACACTAGAGATGGATAGGACACACATTGAGGAAACCTGTTGATAGCGTTACCAGGTAGTCCTTGTTCTGGAATCCACAGGGGCAAGACAAATAAAGGCAGATAAATAGTAACGCTATAGGGTTCAGCGAGAGGTCACTAGTGGTTCCGCGAGAGATTGTGACTGAAAAAATTTTAATTATTTTTTTTAAACTTTGCGTAATCGGGGGATGTTAGTGCTACGAGTGATGGGCATAGACCGAGCATCCCTTTTACTATACTGTACAGTAGAACCATGTTCACTTGGTTGAGTACATGCTCGGTTTTTGAAGCGAGACATCGGAGGCTGTTGATAATTGGTGAGTGCTCTGTTGCCCGAAGGGGAAGATGAGAGGCTGATATTTATCATCCAAAATGGCCCATGCTTTCATACCCTCCCATTTTTAATATAAACACCTTGACAGGTATGAGGAGACTACCACGTTAAAAACAAAAGGAAAAAAAACCATGTGCACGATCATACAATTTGGAACTTTTCACTTACTTCATTCACAACTAACTGGACAGGAGGAAAGAAGCCATATTCTGGTTTTGGCATTAAAGTCACTGTATGTCCTAATTGCCTTTTACAGTTCCCCAAGGGCCTCTGATGAGCCAAATAAAGAATAGGATAACTGTGTCATCTGGTATGTCATTCAAGGCCACTAATAAATGAGGTTGGGCACGAGGCTGGCGACCTCATCATGTCAAACAGACTGCTACAGAAACCACTGCTGTAAGAGCTTGTGAACGTTTTGTGCAGGCTTCCTACAAGAGGGGCCAGCTGTAATGGTAGCTCCATGTTCCATAAGGAGCAGACAGGAAAATAATGATGATGACGTGTCCTAATTAAAACTCATTAGAGTTTGAACAAGTTTTTTTTTGTTCATAAATAATATAACTATTGCGTGAGAAATTCTCGCAACATCGTTTTATTACGATATATATTTTATAACGCAAGGGCAACAACTGCTTGAAATTTATAGTCACTTTTCTCGGTAAGCAGCTGTCTCCTCACGTTGGTATTGAATGCAGTTAAGTTTGCTATGCTAGGCCGTTTTCTCAGACAAACGGTTGGCAACCTGTTGGGTTATCCTTTTAAGGTAATCATTCTTACGCTGGTTCGTAGTAAAGGTCCTTGCGTCTTAAGTTCTGAGCTGTGGTCATTTTGCGCTGGACTGCGCATGACTGGTCTTGCTTCTTGGTCGATCGATTTCCGCCCACCAGTCAGTCGAGTGAGCGATTTTGAATAGCTAGGGGGATGCCTCGCTGAAGAGGGGATCTCCGCTATTTTTTTGTTCTGTCAGGAATGTGAAGTCCTCTTTATGGATATTTCGTTTATTCGAGATAATACCTCTAGTGTATTTCCACATGCCGGGGAGGCGTAATATTTCTGTGTATTGCCTGAAGGCAAGGTAAATTAACTTTTCATTAACTCTATCGATTTTTGGTCGTGAGCGACGTTTGATTCATAGCCTGTCTTCGAAAGTCGTCGTCACGAGATGTTTCTTCCCAGCTCACATGTCGCTGTATTGTACTGCATCGGTTGATGCATGTCCCAAGGACTATTACTTGCTACTTTGTTACATGAACTAGGTTTGAAAACCTTTGTTATCTAGAGGATATTTTTGAGGACATTATTTATACTTCAGCAGACGTGCCTGTCTTGCTGAAGTCAGATTAAGGAGAGTGAACTGATCTCATACATCTGGTTATCTCCTGGCTGTTATAGAAAAGGATGGAGTTTTTCACCTGACTACATTTACAGCACTATGAAATATAACATGCATCTGACTCATCATTGTAATGCTGTCTACCGTCCATTGCTGTATTGAATGTTGCTGTGATAATGACTGTTTGATGTGCCTACATATTCACGTAACCATTTTGTCACTGTGGCGTCCACAATAAATAATGAAGAAAAACGTCATCGGCTGTTACAAGAATCATTGACTTTATACGTCGTGAGTTTACTGACGTCCTAATGTGGATTGCCCTGTTATTTTGTATGATCATTGTTTGACTGAACACATCTGCACACTTCACAAAACCAGACCACGGGCACCATCACTCACCTCATGGTGCACGCGTCATTTGGCGGCCAATTACTCAATCATAATATAAATTGGGCGTCATCATTTGGTGGCCATAAGCTGGTTTGATCTGGTACCAGCAAACACGGGGTCCCTTACCCACTTCAAGTCAACACTACAGCATCCTTCATTTTCAACTTCAACATTCTTCAAGACAGTCAACACTTCAAATTTTCAAAGTACTCGGCGTTGCCCGGTAAAAGTCAAAATTTCAATTTTTTGACGGAAACAGAAATTTGACAGTACACGGCGTTGTTGAATATTGCCGGATAACACGGACTACTGTTGTCGTTAACACAAGTCAAGCAAGTTGCTGTTATCAAGGTTCCAGTGCTGTCGTTTTTTGAGAAGGTCAAGTGCCGGTTGAAACGGGTTGTTTTCTGAAGAAGGCCAAGTACCGATTTCCATCAATTTACTATTGGATTAGAAGGTCAAGTGCCGAAACAACTCAACATACAGTATGTCAGAAGCTCAAGTACCATCGTGTTAGCAGTGGAAGCAGTTCAGATGTGCCATCATCGTTGGAGCTTCGCTCTTTAGGACGTTGATTGACATCCGTTTTTTTTCTGCTGTTCGACGATTGGAAGCCTATAAGTTAAGTGGCCTGTTTGTATGTAAACTGTGCCCTTATACTTCTGCTGAGTCTTCTGTGTATCATCTCATTCTATATGTTATATGTTTATATGTTATTCGTATATTTATATATTTATATTTCAGCGGGTTCTCGGTTGGGTGGTGTCTCCCTTAGATCATGCCACGTCATAGAGGTCGTCTATTGTGAGCGTTTTCTGTAGGGTGAGCAAATTTCCGATACTGGAATTTGCTAAGCGACTTCTGTTGCTATTTATGTTAGTTGTGATGACATGTATTAATATTGTTTTCGTTATTATTTCGCATTCTTTAGTTTTGTTTTGATTTGTTTGTATTTGTTAGCCTACTCTTGACTATAGTTTAGTTTCATACAACATTTTTGTTTATACACTGTGGTGTCTTGTATTTGTATTATCTCCTCGTAGATATCATCACATTTTTTGTGATATTTCTTTAATTTTCGCTTTATTTTTTGTTGATTTCTACGAATGTTTTTGTATTGTTGCTGATCTTTGTTATTGTTTACATTGTTATTGTTTACATTGTTTACATTGTTTACATTTTCAATGTTTACATTCTGCATGTGTTTACATAGTCATTGTTTACAGTTATAGTAATTAGTTAATGGGCTATGCTAATGCACTGTTACTACTACACTGATGATAAATGAATGATGAATAGTGTCGTGCACTATTGAATGAGAAGTGCACTTATGATCAAGAATTGAGTGTTGATATTTCATATACAAGTTCTTTGATTGGAGACTTGTTTCCCACAGAGACTGGGATAATATAATGTGATGTGAATATACAAGTGCTTAATTAAGACTTGTTACACTTAGGTTTGAAAGAAATTAGTTAATTATTTCAGGTTTTTGAACTCATATTATTACTCATCATGTCTACATTTGAGCACTTTATTGAGCAGGGTAAATTGCTTGGGAAGACTGGTGATAAGTTAGAAGAATTTGCAACTGCTCGATATGATAAAGCAATGGAAGCTGAACAAAAGAAACTGCAGATGCAGGTGGATGAAAAAAGATTCCAAATGGAAATGGAAAAACAAAAAAGGGAACTAGAAGCTGAAAGACTTCAAAAAGAGGCTGAGAATAAAAGACTTGAGAAAGAAGCTGAAAGACTTCAAATAGAGGCTCAGGCTGAGGAAAGAAGATTACAGAGAGAGTCTGATGAGAGGAAAGAGAAAGCAAAAATGGAACATGAAGAAAAGGTCTTAGCTTTAGAGTTGGAAAAATTGAAATTGATGAACATGAGTAATGGTAATGATTCAAACAAGGGTTCATCTTCTGGTAAGGCTAATAATGATACTTTTAAGATTAAGTTACCAACATTTAGTCCTTCCAGTGATGACATAATGTTCTATCTGGACAGATTTGAACAAGCATGTACAGCTCATAACATAGACAAAGCAAAATATGTTTATCAGTTATCAGGGATACTGACAGGAAAAGCTCTAAGTATATTAAATATGGTGGATGAACCTGACAAGAACAATTATGAGGTTGTCAGGGCCGCTTTGTTAAAGAAATATCAGCTTAACGAAGACGGCTATCGTCTACAATTTAAAAACATGTTGCCTGAAACTGGAGTTGAATTCTCCGAGTTTATTGCAAGAATATGCATTACTTTCTCACGATGGGTTGAACTATCTAAGACGGAAAAAACTTATGAAGGACTTATGGACTTAATACTTAGAGACAAAGTCATGTCGTCTGTCAATGAGTCTTTCCTTGCTTTCCTTCATGAACGTAAACCTAAAACAATAAAAGAAATGGAAGATTTCTGTTGCCAATATGTAACTGCGCACACACACATAACCATGGGTAACTCTAAGGTGAAAGAAGGTTTACCAGTTGCTTCGGCAGCACCGTATGGTCAAAACTTTGCTCGTAGATCCCAACAAAATTTTGATAGAAAGAGCAGCGGTAATTTCTGTCAAAATCATGGAAATCAATTTCATGGTGATTCTTCTTCGAAGAATTGGAGACAACCTGATAGTACTCGTTACTATCACCCTAATAATTATAGGCATTTCAAAAGAGGATATGGTAATAGAGGTTATTCCTGCCGAAGACCTCAAAACCAAACAAATAGATGTTCGCATCAATGTGAACATGATAGTAATCGTGGAAACTGGAATTCGAATCATGATAACAATTACAATAGAGACAATAATAACTGCAGAGATAATAATAACTCTGATAACTTCAGAGGTAATAATAGTCGGGGTAGATCTCAACACAAAAAAAAGAGATATCAGCAGGCTAATTCTGTACAACAGGAAACTCAGGGAGCCTGTAATCAGGTTGTTGATAATAAAAACTTTGACGCGGTCACTGGTTCTGCTTTTGACTTTGAGAGAGCAAACAAATGCCCCCAATGCAGTACTTTATTCGAACCGGGTACCATAACTACTTTGAGTTGTGGTCACCCTCTTCCCGCTCTTCCTGCTGCTGTTGCGCATGACGGGAGGGGTTCTTTAATCCTACATAAGGGTCTTGTTAATGATACTCCTGTCTCACTACTTTTCGATTCCGGATGCACCACTATTGGTGTTAGACAATCGCTTGTAGATCCATCTTGTGCTACAGGAAAGGTTATTAAATGTGTCACATTTGGCGGCACTCTAGAAAAATATCCTACTGCTGTAATTCGCATTGCCACTCCTTTCTTTACTGGAGATGTGCATGCTTGTCTCTTACCTAATCCTATTGCGGACCTTATTATTGGTCGTATTCACGGAGTTAGGGAGTGTACCCCACAGCAGATTGCTGCTTGGGAAGATAATAACATGCAAGCTACAAATGCAGTAGTTACAAGAGCACAAGCTCTACAAACACCCGAAACTTCATTGAATTGTGATAATGAAGTTGATAGCCAAGATAGTCACTTAGTGATCACTCGTGACTCTTTCATAAAATTGCAAGAAGAAGATCCTTCTTTAAAAAAATTCTTCGTTCTTGCGAAGAAAGGTGATCCGAATCAGGATACAAATAGAAAATCGTGGATTGCAATGAGAAACGGCGTACTTGTACGTATGGTACAAGATTCGACTACGTCGGCACATTCGCAAATTCTTGTTCCCAAGAGCATGAGAGTGCAAATATTGCAACATGCTCATGACTCGCAATGTGCTGGACATATGGGTTTTTCCCGTACGAAGTCGAGAGTCCTTGCGGCTTTCTTTTGGCCTTTTGTCAACAAGGACATTCGTATTTACTGCCGATCATGCAAGGTATGTCAGGAGGTCAAATCTAGAGGACCACGACATGCTGCGCCTATCCAGGCTGCTGACATTCCTATTCGGCCGTTTCAGAAAATGGCCATAGATATTATTGGCCCTTTTAAGGTCAAGTCGGCCAGAGGACATCAGTTCATCCTTACATGTGTCGATATGTGCACACGTTGGCCAGAGGCTATTCCTCTTAAGAGCATATCTACTACAGATATCGCAGATGCTCTTTGGTTGATATTTTCTCGCTTGGGGTTCCCCAGAGAAATATTGTCAGACCATGGCACTCAACTCATATCTGACACTATGTCACAGGTAATGTCTACCTTACATATTGAACGATCTCTCAGTAGTATCTACCATCCTATGTCTAATGGGTTAGTTGAGCGTCTGAATAGAACGCTCAAGACTTTGCTTGGTAAGATAACTGAAGATCATCCTCAAGATTGGGACAGGGTTTTACCCGCGGCTCTCTTTGCCTATAGAGAAGTCCCTAATGAACACACAGGATTTTCTCCCTTCGAACTTGTCTTTGGCGCGCGTCCGCGCGGCCCTATGTCTTTATTACACGATCTCATCACTGCCGATGATATTAGCAATGAAACTCAATCCTCATATGAGTATGTCATTGCTCTTAGACAAAAGATCATTGAGGCATGTAAGCTAGCAACTGCTTCATCAGAAATTGCTAAAGAGAAGGCAAGGCAGTTTGCTAACAAGAATAGATGTCTACGACAACTTTGTCCAGGTGACAAAGCATTCGTCCTACTCCCCAGTAGGGAAAATAGACTTCTTATTGCATGGAAAGGTCCGTATGCAATAGTCTCTCGGATTTCCGATGTTGACTATGTGGTCGATATTGATGGAAAGCATAAAACTTTCCACATAAACATGCTTTCGGAATTTCACGAACGTCCGGACTATTTGCTGCCTATTTTCCAGGCAACGGATGATGCTCCTGCACCTCACGGTCATTATTCATCCCTGTCTGTCATACAGGATGAGGAATCTACCTTCTCTGATGTCAATCTTCCCCTTCCAGTGGTTCCATTACATTCCACGGAATCTTGGAAAAACGTTTCTGTTTCTCCTAATCTTTCTGGTGACGAACATCGACAAATCTCGACGATGTTACAAACATTTCAGGATGTTCTCACTGACATTCCTGGACACACAGATGTCATAGAACATGACATAATTCTTACCGACAATAATCCAATTAGGGTTAGGCCTTATCCTATTCCTATACACTTTCAGTCGCAAGTGGAAAAGGAATTGGATGAAATGATTCAATTAAATATAATTGAACCATCGACTTCACCATATTCTTCTTCCATGGTTATTGTCCGGAAGAAGGATAAGAACATACGAATTTGCGTTGATTATCGCAAATTGAATCAGGTCACAAAGTTCGATGCTGAACCGATGCCTTTGTTAGAAGATCTACTGATTGGACTTTCTAATTCTAGATTCTTCACTAAACTTGACTTGTCTAAAGGTTATTGGCAAGTGCCTTTAGCAGAGCATGCCAAACCTCTTACTGCTTTTTCTACACCTAGGGGTCTATTTCAATGGAATGTTATGCCTTTTGGTCTCATGAACGCCCCTGCCACTTTCGTTCGCATGATGCGTCGAATTCTGTCACATCGATCGGATGTCATCGCATACTTAGATGACATCTGTCTCTTCAGTGATACCTGGGAAGATCACTATTTAGGGTTATATGACTTACTGTCCACTCTACGTGAGAATAATTTGACAGCAAAACCTTCTAAAGCTTTTGTTGGTTTTGGTGAAATCTCTTTCCTGGGTCATCGTGTTGGTCATGGTCTCTTGAAGACAGAAGACCACAATACTTCCAAAATACTGAACATCTCTGTTCCTAAAACGAAGAAACAAGTTAGGAGTCTCTTAGGTTTAATTCAATTTTATGGGAGATTTATTCCAAATTTATCTTCGATCATGGCACCTCTCTCAACATTGTTGAAGAAAGGTTCGCCTAATCTGGTCCGTTGGTCTGAAGAATGCCAATCTTCACTAGACCAAATCAAGAATATATTTTCTTCTCCTCCCATCCTAAGATTACCTACTCTTGATAGGACTTTTGTTCTTCGAAGTGATGCTTCATCCACTGGGATTGGAGCAGCACTGATGCAAGAATATGCAAATACTCTGCATCCTGTTATGTACATTTCTAGAAAACTAAATGCGGCAGAGAGGAACTACTCGGTTTTAGACCGTGAGTTGTTAGCGATGGTTTGGTCAATTCTAAAACTACAAAGATTCCTCCTGGGCGCACATTTCATTCTAGAGACTGATCAGAAAGCTCTTACAGCTATTCAGACTAAGAATTTGAAGAGTTCGAGATCCACTCGATATGCTATAGCTCTTCAACCTTTTCACTTCACGGTACGAGCTATCCGTGGTGCGGATAATGTGATGGCTGACATTTTGTCTAGATGCCCACATGACTCCAACTAATACTTCTGTCCTATATTTCCATATATTACAGAGTCATAACACACCTATATTACTACAATAGATTAGCACATCTGTACTCACTTTATATGTACACACTATCGTGCTTTGTTATCATCTTCTTCTGTTCGTTTTTTAAGATGATAGAGGAAGACTGAGTGGTTAATATAAGGGCCGTTAGTTTACTAAACAGCCACAATTATTAATAATGTATTGTACCTTATGAAGCATATTAGTTATTAATTAGCATTATATTGCTTGTACTTTCTCAGAATGTCATTGATGAGCTGAGGACTTACCTTACTATTATCAAGCATGACGAGTTCTAGATTGTGTACTTACCCTCGGAATGCCAGAGGATATGTCCTGGATCGTCATGTAGTTTAACTTTACTATGTACTTATGTCATTACATGTCAAATAATGTACTATTTAAATTTTCCTATCAGATTTGTACATCCATTTTTAAAGACAATATTAGATTATGCTATTTAATAATGTCTATGGTAACTTGCATACGTATATTGTGTTTACATGCTAACGTGATGTGTGTTGGTGACACCTCCCCGATGTGAATATTTTATGAGACATATTTATTTTTCTGTTGAGGTATATCCTCACCAGACACTCTATATTTAGCCTCATGTTAGGCAATTTAATTAATTATCAGCGCATAATTCGTGCGTTTTGAGCCGCTTATCGCATGCTCTTTGATATTTAAAAAAAAAAAAAATATGTTCCACATTTTTTTTTTATCGGGAGGAGGTGGTGATATGTTGCGTGAGAAATTCTCGCAACATCGTTTTATTACGATATATATTTTATAACGCAAGGGCAACCACTGCTTGAAATTTATAGTCACTTTTCTCGGTAAGCAGCTGTCTCCTCGCGTTGGTATTGAATGCAGTTAAGTTTGCTATGCTAGGCCGTTTTCTCAGACAAACGGTTGGCAACCTGTTGGGTTATCCTTTTAAGGTAATCATTCTTACGCTGGTTCGTAGTAAAGGTCCTTGCGTCTTAAGTTCTGAGCTGTGGTCATTTTGCGCTGGACTGCGCATGACTGGTCTTGCTTCTTGGTCGATCGATTTCCGCCCACCAGTCAGTCGAGTGAGCGATTTTGAATAGCTAGGGGGATGCCTCGCTGAAGAGGGGATCTCCGCTATTTTTTTGTTCTGTCAGGAATGTGAAGTCCTCTTTATGGATATTTCGTTTATTCGAGATAATACCTCTAGTGTATTTCCACATGCCGGGGAGGCGTAATATTTCTGTGTATTTCCTGAAGGCAAGGTAAATTAACTTTTCATTAACTCTATCGATTTTTGGTCGTGAGCGACATTTGATTCATAGCCTGTCTTCGAAAGTCGTCGTCACGAGATGTTTTTTCCCAGCTCACATGTCGCTGTATTGTACTGCATCGGTTGATGCATGTCCCAAGGACTATTACTTGCTACTTTGTTACATGAACTAGGTTTGAAAACCTTTGTTATCTAGAGGATATTTTTGAGGACATTATTTATACTTCAGCAGACGTGCCTGTCTTGCTGAAGTCAGATTAAGGAGAGTGAACTGATCTCATACATCTGGTTATCTCCTGGCTGTTATAGAAAAGGATGGAGTTTTTCACCTGACTACATTTACAGCACTATGAAATATAACATGCATCTGACTCATCATTGTAATGCTGTCTACCGTCCATTGCTGTATTGAATGTTGCTGTGATAATGACTGTTTGATGTGCCTACATATTCGCATAACCATTTTGTCACTGTGGCGTCCACAATAAATAATGAAGAAAAACGTCATCGGCTGTTACAAGAATCATTGACTTTATACGTCGTGAGTTTACTGACGTCCTAATGTGGATTGCCCTGTTATTTTGTATGATCATTGTTTGACTGAACACATCTGCACACTTCACAAAACCAGACCACGGGCACCATCACTCACCTCATGGTGCACGCGTCATTTGGCGGCCAATTACTCAATCATAATATAAATTGGGCGTCATCAATAACAAATCTCATTGTTGACTGCTACTTTATTTTCATATATTTTATTCTCATTCTGTCATACTGCATTATTTCATACTTGTTCTATATTCCTGAAATGCTCACCATTCTCCCCGGCTTCCTTTTATATAATTAACTTTATGTTGTTGTTGTTGCTATCGATCCAGCTGCGTTTGGGCTCTCGCCCTTCAGCCCAATGCCATGTAGTGGTATGTTAATATGCTCACAAGTGTTCTTTAGAAGGTGTTCCAAGCAGTTTCCTAAAATACCAAGTGCTGGGCACGTGAAGATGGGGTGGTCAACAGCTTCGTAGATGTAGGTACATAGCTGGTACTCTAAAGTGAGCTGGGGTTGGATTCAGTTCAAGTGATTGTTGAGTGGTATGTTGTTGTGTTTGTAGCTGAAAGATGGCGCTCTGATTCCTCCTTGTAAGATGGCCGATGTTGTCATTACGATCAAGACCGGTCATATCTATGTAAACCTCTCTCCCGGTGTTTCCTATGGCCCATCTGTTCAGCCAAGTTTCTTTCTTTGTTGTTCACATGAGTTGTTTGGCTGTTTGGAGAATCGTTGCTGTGAGTGGTTATTCTTGTCTTGTTCTCTTCTTTGCTAATCTGTCTGCTCTGTCATTACCAGGTGTATTTGAGTGTCACGGATCCACTGCATAACTATTCTGATGCCATAGATAGTGATAAGCTGATCAGCATTCATAAGTAATTTATAGACATATTAAGATGGAATAGCTTGAATGATGATTTCTGACCACAGTTTTGTGACCCTACTTTCACAGGGAGTGCTAGTGCTATAGAGCTGGGCCGTAAGATGTCCATGGAAGATGACTTGTTATCTAAAGTGAAAAGTTTGAATACAGAAGTAAGAAGTTTATCACTTTATTCTGATCATTGTAAAGTAGTTTCATATGTTATATAGTGTCTTGACATATGGATGCTAGTCATGGACAATGTCTACAACCCACAAAAGCCAGCACTAAACCTCAGAAATAAGGTATCTGAGGAAGGTAGTTCAAGTAACAAGAAGAGACATGGTCTGCAACCAGAACGTACAGCAAGGCCTTAAAACCCAGCCCCTGCCAGACCCCTGCATGGTTTGGCCATGTCTGCAGAATGGAAGAAGATCGGCTACCACGACAAGCATGAGAAACTAAGAGCCAGGGATCCAGACCTTTAGGACAACCCAGAGTCCGCTGGGAGGACAACATTAGACAATCTCTGAAAGACAGAGGACTAGATTGGAACCAGGCCAGAAGGAAGACAGCTGATAGGATAGTATGGCCCTGCCTCCTCCAAACTTCTACACCTCAAGGTAGAAGAAAAATGACTAAGTAAGTATACTGTGTCAACAATGGAGAGCAACAACAACAAAAAAACCACCAAGAAGTTACAGATTTTCATGAGTGCATGCAAAGAAAAGAGGGTTTGGAATAGTATGACAAGATCACTAATGTGGAACTGGAAGAACACCTTAGAATGACCTATTTAGATAGTCGCAAAGATGAGCCGCTCAGCAGCATGGCAGGCCTTAGATGGCCTAATAAGCCAGGAGCTGAATTCAACACCAAGCCCGCCAACAATGCAAGAAGTAGAAAGCATTGTCCAGAAAGCATGGCGCAAGTCAGCTCCAGGTCCTAATGGTGTCCCATATGTTGTGTATAAGAGATGCCCTGAGGTGCTCAAACGACTGCTCCGTTTACTGAAGAATGCGTGGAAAACCCAGCTTGTAAGCAATGAACGGAGTCTACATCCCGAAGGAACAAAATTCCACAGACATCAGTCAGTTCAGGCCAATCTCACTACTTAATGTGGAAGGGAAGATGTTCTTCTCAGTGATTACTAAAAGGCTCACCGCATACCTCCTGGAAAATGGGTACATCGACACTACCATCCAGAAAGGAGGTATCCCAGGTACACCAGGGTGTCAAGAGCGTGCCGCAATGATCTGGGAAGCAATTCAAAAGGCAAAGTCTGACAGAACAAACCTCCATGTAATCTGGTTGGATCTATTAAATGCTTATGGATCCATTCCACACCAGATGTTGTGGCAGGCCCTAGAAATGTATCATGTTCCACAAGAAATTGCAGCAATGCTGAAGCTGTATTTCGCAGGTTTCTCTGTCAGATTTTCAACCAGAGAGTACACAACGAAGTGGATTGACCTTCAAGTTGGAATTGCGATGGGATGTACCATCTCTCCGATACTATTCGTGTTGGCTATGCAGGTAATCCTCAATGCGGCCGAAGGAGTGGCAATAGGTCCAAAGCTCAGTGGAATCTGTCACATGCCACCGCTCAAAGCATTCATGGATGACACAACAATTCTGGCATCAGATGAACACCAGGCCAGTAGAATGCTAGCACACTTGGATGAACTAGGTCAGCTGGTGCAGAATGGGCTTCAAACCTAAGAAGTCGAGAAGCCTATCAGTCAGGAAAGGGAAGATAGCGGAGGTCACATTCATGGTTTCCAACCAAAGAATCCCTACTGTCATTGAGGAACCTATTAAAAGTCTTGGCAGGGTGTATTTAAAAGACTCAAAGGCAGTTCAACAGACAATAGAAATGGCACACAGAGGACTACAGATCGTAGACCAAAGCAGACTCCTAGGAAAGTTCAAACTGTGGTGCCTCCAGTTCATGTTGATACCTAAATTGCTGTGGCCACTGCTTATATATAAAATAAGCACCAGTATAGTGGAAGCTATGGAGCAAAAGGTCAACAAGTTCATGAGTAAATGGCTAGGGGTACCACCAGGTCTGTCAGACGTAGCACTGTACTGCAAAGAGTCAAAACTTCTGCTTCCTTTCAAGTCAATTATATACATAACCCCAGACCTAAGGGTCTTTTATGTTTGGACATGCGCCCTAATATAACCGACTAGGTTGAACAGGACGCGCCTCGCCAAAACTTTATTTTTAAAAAAAAACTTGTTGAAGAGTACAAAGTGGGAAAGGCAAGGCTCACAATGATGCTGCGCGAGTCAGCAGATGATGTGGTTAAGTCCATTCAGCCCACACTGAAAACGGGAAGGAAGTGGAAGAAGCTGTTGATACTGCCCAAGAGTCGTAATCGGATACACACAAGCGAATAGACGGGGATTTGGTCATGGAGACATCCGCTTGTGGTCCAATGCATCAAGCAGGGAGCACAATGACATGGTAGTTCAGGAGATACGAGGAGCTGAGAATGATAAGAGGTTGCAAAAAGCGGTGCAGCAGGCCCAACAAGGCCAATGGACTACATGGGAAGGAGCCCTGCAAAGGTCCCTGACATGTAATGATATATGGCATATGGCATCTCTTAGGTTCAGCTTCATTATTAGATCAATGTATGACCTCCTGCCATTGGCCACAAACCTTGTGAGACGGGGAAAGTCGGATGATGAGCAGTGCCCCCTGTGCCATGAGAGGCAGACTCTTGAACACATGCTCTCAGCTTGCAAGGTGTCATTAGGACAGGGGCGATACACATGGCGCCACAACAAAGTGCTAAATGAGCTGGCTGCGACAATAGATCTGGCAAGGATGAAGGCGAATAGCAATGTCAGGCCGAGCACTGCAAATACATACTTTCTGAGAGCAGGGAAGTCAGCACACCCCAAACCGAGTAAATCAGGTAGCAGTGTACCATCTCTTCTTGACTGTGCAAGTGACTGGGAGATGGCGGTAGACCTACCTGGACGAGGGGCATATCCAGAGAGTATCAGGAAATCTCGAAGACGGCCGAATATAGTGCTGCATTCTTCATCATCTCATCAGGTAATATTGATTGAACTGACCATGCCATTTGAATCCAGATTGGAAGAGCAACATTTGTTCAAAGCAGCCAAGTATAGTGATTTGGCCGCAGATCTGAGGCACAATAGGTTCACTGCAAATGTCATGGCTTTTGAGGTGAGTGCAAGAGGGCTCGTGGCTGCATCAGTGTAGGATTTATTGAAACTGTTGGGGCTGAGGGGACAATCGAGAACAAGGGCACTGAAGAGGCTTAGTGAAACTGCGGAAAAGGCATCATGCTGGCTGTGGAACAACCGCAAAGGGCTATGGAACTCAGGACAAAAAGTGACAATTTTTTCTAAGTCCGCAATACATTGAGTTTTTTGTTGTATTGGTGAAAGAACAGTTGCTTACAGGCAACACGTGGTGTATATTATATCAGGTGTCGGGCACAAGTAGATTTCAGTTGCTAACGTGCAGTGGCTTCAAGCCTCGTCTTTGCGCAGGTGGGTCAGTGTCTGTCCCTAGTCGTGGTGTGCTGTGGAACGACCGCAATAATTTGTTTTCAACATAAGGGTTACTTTCACAATTGCCTCCGGCTGGCAGAATTGTGGATTTTAAAGCTGTAACCAAGGTGGCGTGGGTTCATTTTCTACATAAGACAACAGGAGGCGGAGACACTTGGGAGTCATGACCTACGTGGGCCCTTCTCCCTTAGAGTGTAAAGGAGATTAAAGGGCCGAAACACTTGATCGACAGGGGGACTCATCTGATGATTAAATTGCCTCCTGTTGTATCGCTGTGTATAGAGTTTCCTATCATCTAATGTGGAACTGATGACAAGATCACTAATGTGGAACTGATGACAAGAACCACACTAATGCCAGTAGAACAAGAGGTGAGAAGACTTTGCTGAAGTTTTGATAGGACTCACATTGAGTGAAACCTGCTGATAGCATTACAAGGCAGTCCTTGTTCTGGAATCCCCATACAATATAGATGAAGACCAAAAAAAAACAACACATGGAGGAGAGGATTATAAACAGAGATAAAAGGTATACCGAGGACATGGTGTCAACGTGTATGTATTGTTTTTCAACACAATACAAACACGCACACTACCACTGCACGTCTGAACTTCATGCAGGAAAGGAACAATAAGTTCATGCCAAGGGCTTCATGAACAGTGGTGGTACTAATAAAGTCAGCCTCAAATAGCAATTATCTCTTTATTCAATGAACAATAACTTGGCCAAACGTTGCCAGAATGAGATACAAAATATATATGTGCTACTAATGCAAATAGTACGGTAGATGTAAACTATCCGTTCAGCCTCTCGGTCAAGTCTGACCATCACTCAGCATAATGAGTGACGAGGCGAACTACAGTATAACATTCTCATATAAATATGAATCACGATGCAAGAATGAAAATAACAGCGAATACAGCTGACAACTTCGTAGAGCAAAATAGTTCTGCACCAGAACAAACTAAACACACCAGGACTAAATTAACAATGACAACTACTCACTATCCCGCCATATGCCAAAAAAATACGGTATCAAAACCGGCTTTCCAAAAACACGTCTCTACCAGACGGCTACCAAGACTCCAATCCCCTATGCCTCCTTTTGCGCCAAAATTCAACCTCGTCATGTGACATCACATGACGGGTTGTTTACACCGGAACTCAAGCATGTCGAGTTTCGTTTATGGCCCAGGAAAACACAGCTTGGCTTACGATGAAGCATACGAGTCGAAACGGCAGTAAAACATGGTGTGACATGCACCCCCTTCTTAAGAAAGAAAACAGAGTTTTCTTCCATCCGGAGGATGCTGGGCCTTGGTCTCCTCCAAAAATAAGGGGAACCAGACTACCACGCAGAAGCGTTCTCTTTGCCCACATCTAGGACTCTATACCGCAAGTACATGAACATCACAGTATACAAAACAGTGTTTCCCTGGTATATAAACAAAAGAAAATGGGTGGTGCAGCGCAGAAACATAGGATCGCTGGCTATCACTGCAGCTCGTATGGGCTGCAGCGCAGGAACACGGGATATCACTACAGCATGGGTTGGTTGCAGTACAGGAACACTGGCAGGCAGGTTGTGGCAGGAAACACATCAGCGTTATTTCCACTCTAGAAGCAGGTGCTGAGAAGTAATGTTGACAGTATCCATAGAAAACATGCAAGTCATGAGAAACAGATCATAAGTTTGATTATTAAAGCAGAAGAAAAGATCAGACCACTTGTTGTTTATAATGCTTGCATTTAAAGGATCGTCACATCTGGTCCCAAGCTAGGAGAAAGAAGTGCGGGGCATAGTGTGTATTCCCCGCCATCCAAGGGGGCTCTCTAACTATGCAGAGCTAAAATACTGTACTCCGGTTCTTGGCTGTCCCAAGGAATTGTCACGTCCTGCTAAGAGTCATTTCTCAGCTTCCCCTGCCTATCACTGGGTCCACAGTGAGATCCTTCTGAATGCAGTCAACCAAGTCAGAGCCAAAGAATTACGCCTGGGGCTCAACTGGCTTCTCCAAGTTTAGTGTGCAGTGCTGGGTTCTCAACAAGTTTTACCACAGGGGGAATCCCAGGAAGTGTATGGATGATTTCAAGAGTCAATGAGGATGTAATTATCCTCACAGATGTATGTTCACTTCCAAGTAGCATTGTGCATAGCTGGTGGTCATATACGGATGACTCCAGATATGCCTCCATGCATGAGATAATAGGGTACTAGGCTTCTTATGATGCTGTAAAGGAGTACAAGGCATCATACAGTGCTGTAAAGGGGTGCGGGACATCTGAAAGTTTAAGAAACACTACTTTAAATATTTATGATTTTGATTTGTTTCAGAGCAAAAGTGATTCAGAGGACGAGGGAAAACTTTTCCATGTCTGAGCCAAACGGAAAAAAATGTTCTTGTCCATAAGGAACAAGGTGAAGCTTTCTTCAGATCCAGGTGAAATAATGGGGAAAAACTGAGTGAAACCCTCTAGCTTCAGCTTGCCCGCGTGTTCTCTAACATACCCCCACAACTCTTGCCAGTAAGGTGGGGTGGTGTATCAGAAGATACTGTGTTTCAGTAAACTCTGTGCCTTTATAAAAAGTGCTGTGATTTTTGAAGGAGAGTGAAACCCTCTAATTTAAACTTGTGTATTTTCTGGGCAACTCCACATCTCTTACCAGTAAGATTTGGTTGTGTCAGAAGATACTGTTTTCAGTAAACTCTGTGCCTTAATGAAATCTGCTGCAGATTTTAAAGGAGAGGAGCTTCACACAAAAATGAAGAAAAATTTTCTGTTCCATTGCATTTAAGTTAGAATGTTGGTAGCTACTAGAATGTTGGTATTAGCAACCAGAATGTTGGTATTAGCTACTAGAATTTAGGTATCAACAACAGGAATGTTCGTATCAGCTACTAGAATGTTGGTATCAGCTGCTAGAATGTTGGTATCAGCAACTGGAGTTGTGACTGGCACTGGTTATTGACCAGTTTACAGACGACCAGCTAATGCCATTTGCAAATTTTGTTTTTAACTGAGGATATGCAAATACTAACCGTGCTTACAAGAGGGAGTATTTATAAATAATGTACAGGTGTGATATAAATATTGTAAAGTTTATATCCAAGTAGTCCATCTTCCCAGCATTATGTAGGTGCACCTGAACAAGCCAGCTTTTTGCCTGAATAGGCCAAACCACATAGTTTGTGCTGTCAGGTTTTTTTTTTAAACAGTTCTTGGATGCATCTCATAATGATGGCTTACGTGGCATTTTAAGAGCCAGTACAGATCTGTTACCCAGAATCCAAACATCCGAAACCTAAATATTCCGAAAATCTAAAGTGTTTTTCTGCCGACTTTTGGACGATTTTCAAACCAATTTTTAGGTGGAGAGGGCTACTGTTTGGCTGACGGGCTACTTTGGACGATATTCTTCTGATTTCTGACACATAGGACATGACCGAGCATTTCAGATTCTGGGTTACGGACCTGTTTTAGCATTTTCTCTAGTAATTAGGCAGATCCTAATTTAAGTGCTAAAAATGGTATTAAATGCTATAAAGTGTATCACTCATATGTTACCAGCGGAGCGAAGAATAGTAACACTGTAACCTGCCAGGCATGTCATAAAAGGAGGGTTGGGCATGGGACATGCTACCACATCCTGTAGAAACTAAGAGCCACAAAAACAGTAATATTGATGAGTCAACTAAAGACCATAATTCACCTATTGTGTTGCTCTCAAACATGGAGAACAATGAAAATAACAACCAGAAAGATACACAATTTTTTTGGGGTAAATGGGTGTTTGCTTAGAATAGAAGGATTGAAGTGGTATGACAAGATTACTCATGTGGAACTGATGACAAGATCACTCATGTGAAACTGATGACAAGATCACTCATGTGGAACTGATGACAAGATCACTCATGTGAAACTGATGACAAGATCACTCATGTGGAACTGATGACAAGATCACTCATGTGAAACTGATGACAAGATCACTCATGTGAAACTGATGACAAGATCACTCATGTGAAACTGATGACAAGATCACTCATGTGAAACTGATGACAAGATCACTCATGTGAAACTGATGACAAGATCACTCATGTGAAACTGATGACAAGATCACTCATGTGAAACTGATGTCAAGAACTAGACAAGTGCCAGTGGAGCGAGAGATGAGAAGGAGACTCTGGTATTGGATAGGGCACACATTAAGAAAGCCAGTTAACATTACAAGGCAGTCCCAGTTAAGAAATCTCCAGGGAGACTAAACAGAGGTAGACCAAAAAACTTACTTACTCGTTCCCCTTCTACCGTGAGGTGTGGAAGAGAGAGCGCCAGACTATCCTATCGGCTGTCTTCCTCTTGGCCTGGTTCCATTAGACCAAAAACAAATAGAGAAAAGAGCTGGGGACATTTGTGAAAGAGATTAGGAAG
>JAMPIV010007581.1:0-37791 GCA_024509875.1 Oreohelix idahoensis | reverse complement strand
AGCTGCATATTTTCCTGGTGCTCCTTTCGACGTTTTCTCCCCTCCTCTGCTTGTTGTGTGAGCCTCTCTTCGCCCAATCTGAGGTGGTGCCGTAAATAGCATCGCCACTTAGTGCGATCGGCAGCTTCATCCTCCCATGTTGCTGGATCCATGTCCAGTGCCCTCATATCTCTCTTGCACACATCTTTGAACCTCAGCTGTGGTCGCCCAACTGTTCTCTTGCCATCTGCTAATTGTCCGTAGAAGATATCTTTTGGGATGCGACCATCTTCCATGCGGCGAACATGGCCAAGCCAGCGAAGTCTGCGCTGTCTAAGCAGTGTATACATACTTTGAAGGCCAGCACGTGACAACACCTCGACATTTGTCACTTTATCTTTCCACGAAATGCCGAGGATGCGGCGTAGACACCGTAAATGGAAGGTATTGAGCCTTCTTTCTTGCTTAGCATAGGTCGTCCAGGTCTCGCTGCCATATAGGAATGTGCTGGTGACGCAGGCATTATATACCGCAGCTTTGGTCTTCATTGTGAGTTTGGAGTTTCCCCAAACACGCGATGTGAGGCGGGCAAAGGTAGCTGCAGCTTTGCCAATGCGGCTGTCGATTTCTGTATCCAGTGAGAGTTTGTCATTGATGGTAGACCCTAGGTATGTGAAGTGGTGCACCACTGCCAATTCATAGTTATCGATAGTGATAACTGGTGCAGCACCCGCATCTTGACTCAGCACATTCGTTTTCTTTAGACTTATTGTGAGGCCAAAGTCCTTGCATGCTTTAGTGAAGCGATTCATCAAGTTCTGAAGCTCCTGTTGGCTTTGAGTGACGACTGCAGCATCATCAGCGAACAACAAGTCTCTTATAGTGACCCTTCTGATTTTTGTTTTTGCCTTCAGCCTTGAAAGATTAAACAGACGGCCATCTGACCTAGTGTGAAGGCATATTCCTTCAGTTGCATCTCTGAATGCATGTTTCAAGAGTAAGGCAAAGAAGATCCCGAAGAGGGTCGGAGCCAGAACACAGCCTTGTTTAACGCCACTTCGTATGTCAAAGGGCTGTGACGTGCTTCCAGCATATTGGACTGTTCCCTTCATGTCGTCATGGAATGACTTTATCATATCCAGCATTTTAGAAGGGCAGCCTATTTTCAGGAGGATTTTGAAGAGTCCATCCCTACTAACCAGGTCAAATGCTTTTGTGAGGTCTATAAAGGTGATATATAAAGGCCTTTTCTGCTCTCTTGATTTTTCCTGAAGCTGGCGGAGAGAAAAGATCATGTCTGTTGTTGATCTACCAGCTCGGAATCCACACTGTGACTCTGGATATATGCGCTCAGCTAACTTGTGTAGTCGCATTAAGATGACTTTGGCAAAAACCTTACCAACAATACTAAGAAGAGAGATGCCTCGGTAGTTATTGCAATCACTTCTGTCTCCTTTATTTTTATACAGTGTTACAATCTTGGCATCTCGCATGTCTTGAGGAATAGTTGTCTCTTCCCAGCACTGGCACAGCATCCTATGCAGGGGATGTAATAGCGTGCTCTTACAGCATTTGATTAAATCAGGAGGAATCCCATCACTGCCTGGTGCTTTGCCAGAGGCCAAGCTATCAATGGCCTTGCTGAGTTCCTCTAATGTTGGTTCAGCATCCAGCTCCTCCATAGTTGGCAGACATTTGACAGCATCAAGGGCTGCAGGCGTAACGGTATTTTCTCTAGCATAAAGCTCAGAGTAGTGCTCGACCCACCTCTCCATCTGCTTACCCTTATCGGTTAGCTTCTCTCCGCTGATGGTTTTTAGCGGTGCCGTCTTACTTTTTTTGGGGGCCAAGTGCTTTCTTTATACCGTCATACATTTGTTTAATGTTGCCTGTTTGCGCTGCGATCTGGATGCTCTCACTGAGCTGGAGCCAATAGTCATTTGCACAGCGTCGAGCAGTTTGTTGAACTTTGCTTCTCGTAGCCTTCAGGATCTGTAGGGTTCTAGCACTCGGTGAACGTTTGTATTCATTCATAGCACTGCGCTTAGCTTCAATGACAGGTGCCATCACATCTGATGAAGCATCAAACCAGTCATTTGACTTTGCCGTTTTCTTACCAAAGGTGGCAAGTGCAGTACTTTGAATGGTGTTCCGTAGATGCTCCCAGTTCTCTGTAATAGTATCACCATGCTGAGGGCTGCTGAGCACTTTCTTGAAGGTCGC
This sequence comes from Oreohelix idahoensis, assembly GCA_024509875.1. Lineage (NCBI taxonomy): Eukaryota > Metazoa > Mollusca > Gastropoda > Stylommatophora > Oreohelicidae > Oreohelix > Oreohelix idahoensis. The sequence continues at coordinate 35,589 of JAMPIV010007581.1, read as the reverse complement.
AGTAAATTGAGCGATCATGACAGGGTCTGACATCTTGCTGGTATCAATGCGTGGTTTCCCTTCATGTCTGACACGATAGAGTTTTCTTGGTTGTGCTCTGATTTTGCAGCAAACCAAGGAGTGATCTGTATCACAGTCTGCACTATGGTACGAGCGCGTGGAGAGCACAGACCTGAGAAGTGGCCTTCTGACGAGTATCAGGTCCAGTTGGTGCCAGTGCTTGGATCGTGGGTGTCTCCATGACACCTTATGCTGGGGTTTTGTCTGAAAGTAGGTGTTGGTCACGCAGAGGTCATGGTGGACACACAGCTCTAAGAGCCGTTGTCCATTTTCATTCATCTTGCCAATACCAAACCTGCCCAGACATGAAGGCCATGAAACATTATCGGCACCCACTCTAGCGTTAAAGTCACCAAGGAGAACAAGCTGTTCTTGCCTAGGTATGCTTTTGATGACTGCTGCTAGATTCTCGTAGAACTCATCTTTAGCTTCTGAGGCAGAGTACAGAGTAGGAGCATACACACTGACAAGGGTGATGGGACCTGTGCTAGTTTGCAGGCGGAGCGTTAACAGGCGTTCTGATCCATTCTCGCCTGGTTCAACCATTTTAGTTAGCGATTTTTTGACCGCAAAACCTACTCCGTGTTCTCTAGTTTTATTAAGATCTTTCCCTTGCCAATAAAATGTGTAGTCCTTCTCACTCACCGTTCCAGAGTCCGCCAGGCGCGTTTCCTGAAGTGCAACTATATCCACCTGAAGTCGTTTAAGCTCATCATTAATTATGGCTGTCTTCCTTACATCGTTTACGTCCTGTAGGTTTTCGGATAGTCCAGTCAACATAGTCCGGACGTTCCAGCATCCCAATCTGAGAGTTTGCTTATTTCTATTATTCTGATAATTGCTTGGTGCAAAATTTTCTGTCCACAGTTCGGGTTTGACCCTAATCCTCATGCACCCAATGGGGAAAGCAGACAGTGGCGGGACAACACCTTATTGACTGGGGGCTGCCCAGCTTGAAGCGGGCGGTAGCTGTCCAGTGAGATCCTAGAACCTCTCCCACTGTCGGAAGTAGCCCCTGGCGCCATGCCCTATGCCAATTGGGCAAAATGCTTATAACCGGTAACTGCTACTTCCCGTGTTTTGCCGACACCTATAGGGTGAAGCTGGAGTGTCCTCTCCAGGGCGCGAGCTTGGGCACAGTTATATGGAGATCAAGCTGTTGCCCATGCAGTATGTTCCCCCTCTCAACACAGCTGGTAGATCCAAAGGAACGGCAGTAGCCGATACAGTTTGGTACCAGCCACGTCGCAGGAGTTGCCAGAATAATGTCGAATCGACATTAGACTGCCTTAGGGACTCCGACTCCGGATTTATCCTCAGGGTTTACTCCCAAAGCCAATTCCATAAATGGATATTCCCGCAAGGCAGCGGTGGTTTGAATTCAGAGTTCCTTCTCTTAGATAAGCTACCAACCAAGGATCACGAGCCCTATCTGCCCGAAGCTGCTGGTTTTAAGGCGCCAGTCGCTCGCCTTTGCCCCTTCTCCCGTCAGTGAAAACAGTTCCGCCGGGCTCAAATTGAGCCACACGTGAAGGCCGGGAGCTGGACTTGGTTGTCAGAGGCTGCTTGAGGCGCGTGCCATAGAAGCATTTATCTGCAGTGAGAGCTTATCCTCACTACAACTCCCGGCTGTAACAACCTTTGGAACCATATATATATATATATATATATATATATATATGTATATGTATATATATATATATATATATATATATATATATATATATATATATATATATATATATATATATATATATATATATATATATAAAGAACTGCTTATTCAGAGCAACCAAGAGGACAAGCACACCATCATAGGTGGCAGTCACTGGAGTTGTTTTGGCCACGTCCTCAGAAGAGACCCTGATGCCATCACATGAACAGCAATGCTATAAACCCTGGAAGAAAAGCAAAATAGAGGCCAATCAAAAACAACTTGGCAGAAAACTGTGGAGGCCAAGATGCAAAGAATGAACCAGAGATGGGGCACAACACAAAGGATAGCGGGAGCCGCGCTAGCGTAGTGGTTACAACACCGCTCTGGCGACCGGGTGATACAGGATCAAACCCGGGCGACGGCATTTGAGGATTTTTCGTCGACCGGGATTTGGACTGGATTAACTCGAGACCTGGCGAGGACATTTGAAGGAGTGTCGTCGACCAGGGACTGGCGGCTCCTGAGCCGACCCAGCTGCAATGGGTACCTCCGAAATCGGAGAGTATTTGCCTGAATGGCGAGGGACACTTGTCTCTGTACAAGAAATAAAGGGATACTCACGTAAAAATCAATGTCAGGTTAGACATAAATAATAACCTGAGATTTCGCCTCGAGTATTAGCGGGCGTACAAAAAAAAAAAAAAAAAAAACAAAGGATAGCTACCGACTAAGCGAAGTGGAAGCAGTTTGATGCTGCCCTATATGTGTGATAGTCCCTGACTGCTTTGACAATTCTGCATCTAAGGATCAAAGAAGAAGAAACAAAATTAATAACCAAATGCTGGTTAAAAAATCAGTCTTTCATTTCTATCGTGAACACTTGAGATGATGGCACGTGACAGAAGGACTTGGCATGTGTTTGTTGAAGGCCTAAGCTCCTTTGGGAGTGCAGGGTTATGAATGAATGAATGAGCTGTTTGGAATTAAGTGCTGATGTCACAGTCTCAAGTGGTGTAGATGCTACATCATGAATCAATCTGTTAATCAACTGATCTTCCACTCTGACCGAAGCAGCCATCTACTACAAACTTTGACATAATGTAGAACATGGAAAAGTCTATCAACACTTACTACACAGTCAGCAATAACATGAGTGAATCCAAATAAACTTAACCTCACTCAAGTACCACTTAAAACACAGCAAACATACCTTCCTATGGCACATTGGTTACTGACATCCATACACCAAACTTTATATATATATATATATATATATATATATATATATATATATATATATATATATATATATATATATATATATATATATATATATATATATATATATATATATATATATATATAAAAGCAATTATTTACTGTGATTATGCAATGTAAACTATTACATTTTTACTCGTATACTTGTTATATTACTGCACAGTCTATCATTAAAAATAATGTTGAATATGACAGAATTGACGTGAATCATCTCCCCATTGCAAAAGGTTGAAAGAGCTTGCATTCACCCATGACTCTGAGAGCTATGCTGGCACTAGCATAACTACTGGCAGGTTTTCCAAAGCCCAATAGGTGGAAAGATTGATACCAGACTGAATGAGATACAAACCAGCTGCCCTGACAATCAAGGGCTAAGGAAAACTAATCTTCCAAAGACTCCTGATGACATTGAATGCAGTGGACGACAGGTCTAACAAAACAGTGAAGCTTACCTTGTCAGAATAAAAAGTATATATTTCTTCTTCTTCTTCGTTCGTCCTGAAAAGGACGGTGGTTGCGTTGTGTCTGTTTACAACGTAGCTGTGATATCTGCACCTTTCGGTTGACACATCCGACTTCTGCACGGCATTTTTTAGGACCGGGTTTGCCTTCCCATTTCGATCCACACTCGCTCAGCCAGCCTGCACAGCTGCAGACTGTTTCCAGGACCACCACGTGGAGGTGGAGTGCGGTCTTGACCAGCTCTGGTTCGCTGGTCCTGATGCAGGCAGTCAAGCTATGAGACTGCGGTCTCTATTGCTGCGTCTTGAGGTCCCAAAAGTATATATTTAAAACTTAATATAAATGTTTCAGCCAAAGTCAGCTTTTTATGAATATATACTGAAGCACATTAAAAACGCACCACTATTATATATACTGATGCCGAGAAGCTGGAAAAAAAAAGTGTGGGAATGGATTTTCCCTGTGTTTGTCATGAGGTAGAGAGTGAATGGCTGCTGGAATGGAAAGTGCATGATTCAACCCACGGGTTTGTGTACAGACTACATGAAAACAATGAAAGTTACACGAGCAACACGATTCCCAACAGCTATGACCCTGAAAATGTGTATGCGTTGTGGCAGTATACTCGGTATAAAAAGGCCGTTGAGACAAAACACCCAGTACATGTGCTTGAAATGCCACGACTATCTGAAAATGACCACCAACGAGCCATTGGTATGTTGGAGACCGGAATGAGCTCGCGGGCCATTGCCAGAAGGAGGAATTGCCACCACAGCACTATTGTACGTCTCAATGAACGTTACGGAATCACTGGCAGTGCCCGGGATAGACTTCGGAGTGGCCAACCATGAGTTACTACCCCTGCGCAAGATCATCATATTGTGCTGAGTCACCTAAGGAATCGTTCTCTCCCGACAAGTCAAACAGCAAGAGCAATAGTGGGTAGACGTGGGCAAGTCTCTCAAATGACAGTCAAACGACGACTCAGAGATACAGGCCTTACTGCAAGACGACCTTATGTTGGGCCAAACGTGACTCACAGATATCATCAGCAGCGCCTGCAATGGGCAGAGCAACATGTCAGATGGACTAGACTGCAGTGGAATGCTGTCCTATTCACAGACGAGAGCAGATTCAACATATCCTTTGCTGATGGACATATGCAGATTTGGCGACGGTGTGGAGAGCACTTTGCAGATTGCTGTGTTCGTCAGCACAACCGATTTGGAAGTGGCAGTATTCACATTTGGGGGGGATTCAGTTTTCACCATTGCTTGCCTCTTCACGTCTTCCGTGGAAATGTTAATGCTGTGACATATCGAGTTGAGGTTCTGGATGCATTGGCTGCTCCTGCGTTCACAAATTATCCAGACTTGCAGCTTCTCCAGCAGGATAATGCACATGCACACACCGCATGCATTACGCAGCAATATCTACAGCAGCAGAACATTGTGACGATTGATTGGCCTGCCCTATCACCAGACATGACACCCTATAGAACATCTGTGGGACGAGTTTGGATGCAAAGTCTACAAGCAAGGTTCTCCAGCTAATCTACAACAGCTCGAAGCTGCTCTTACACGTGAATGGGACTTGATTCCCCGGAATTTCCTTCAGAGACTTGTGCGTTCCATGCGGAGCCACTGCCAAGCTTATTTGCAAGCACACGGTGGACATACCAGATACTGAGGATAGTGTGAATGATATTTTTTATTGGTTTGTGATAGGGTGGGCTTGAATGATGATGATGATGATGTTGTGATATTTGTTCACTCTCTTGCACACTTGCTACCAACCCGATTCAACAATAAAACTCTGATTCTTAAGGCAGGGGCTGTATTTATTTTTACAACCCATTCAGTGACTAAGAGCACACTGAAGCAAACATTAAAAAAAATAAACCAACAAACCAAACACCAAACAAACACCCAGCTACTGCTTGATTGCTAATCTGAAGAAGCAAACAAAGCAACGACTGGTTAAAATAAAATAGTTAAATAATCAGAGACACCATGCTCTCACCTGTCAAACTGTCCTACCCCGCCACCTGACACACTCAACTATCACACACACACACTCATGCGTGTCGTCCAGTGCGACTAGTATGGTGTTGTGCATGAGGCTGGAAATCTCACCATGTAACATAGATTGCTACTGAAACCACTACTGCAAGAGCCCACACTCAACTGTCACACACACACTCATGTGTGTCGTCCAGTGCGACTAGTATGGTGTTGTGAATGAGGCTGGCAATCTCACCGTGTAACATAGATTGCTACCAAAACCACTACTGCACGAGCATATGAATACTTCATGTGGAGGCAAACCACACTGGTGGCCACATGCTCCCTCAGGAGCGGAGAAGAGAAATATATATCTCCAAGTGAGCCCACGTGCTCTCACCAACCATTCTACACATAACCATAATTAAATAATAATAAAATGGACATAAAATAATATTTAACTATATGTACAACAAATACTCTCAATAATGAGAATAAACCACCACATCGCAACTGATCCATCTCAATACTATTAATAATGAGAATAAACCATCACCTCGCAACTGCTCCATCTCAATATTCGTTCTGGGAAACACATCTATCTATCTATTTTGTTAGACACTAGAACTGTGCCACGCTGAATCTAATTTCAGAATTATAGAACACTAATGCTAATTTAAATTAACTCACGTGCTCAAGGCATTTACAGCTTGGCTCTGGTGTCTAACTTCGTTTGTCTCTTGTCTGGGCGGCTCTTGAAAGAATAGAATCTTTCGAAGGCTTACATTCTCTTTATATAGGCTCAAGGCTAATCACTCAACTTACTGCGCGGCATGTAGTAATTGCGCCACGCAAATAACACTTGCCATTATTGCTCTATTAGGCATGAAAACACAAGTAAAACTTACAGCTATTTAATATAACACACGACTATCAAATATAACACACAATTATAGTTTAGGCTTTATTGTGGCCTAAACTAATATATCTTCTATCTCGTTAGACTTTCCACATCCCAGCGTGCTGCACACACATCGAAAATATATGGCCGATAAATATGCCTTGAACATGAAGGGGGAAGCCGGGGTGTCTTCACGGCCCCATCACAGGTTGTATTTTTGGTTTTCTCCCTTGCCTGCACAGAATGCAATGAATTTCATAACAATCAAATGTACAAATTAATGACCAGCATGGATTCATAGGAAAATGAATAAAGATTCCAAATATGTAAACTTGTAAACACTTATATTTACATTTCACACTCTGTTCCTGGATTATACAGGTGGTGCATTTTTAATGTGCTTCAGTATATATATATTAATTGAATTTATTCCACCTTAAATGTTGACGAAAGCTAAAGGTGTTTGCATTTTTTTCGAATTGTAAGAAACATATTTTCTGCTTGATAACTTTTATTTTTTTAAACTACTGTCATACAGAGAAAAAAGCAAGCAGACCCAAATTATGAGAAAGAGGAAGTTCATATGTACCAATTTAGGAAGAAGAGAATGGCCAGTTACATGTCCCTTGCTATTCCTGATGATGATGAATTTCTATGTAAGTTTACCATTTTTCTTGTAACAATAATTTTTCTGGATGAGAACTTATTCTCCTTTTAACAGTACATACCTGTCAAGTTGTTTTGAATTACAATGTACGTTTTTTAAATACTTGTGGCAATGTACGCATGTACAATGGTCATTGTATGGTTATCTGTCATCACAACACTTGCGACCAGCCCAAGATGCCATTTTAAAATAAAAACTAAGCATTTGATATAACTTGGTTAAATATTGCTGTTGTCTTGATTTGTTGCATTTCTTCTTCTCTTTTTTGATCCTTAGCCGCCGACCGTCAAAGCAGTCAGCGGCCATCACGCGTAGTGGCGTCTTGTAGGGCAACAACAAATTGATTCCACTTTGCTCGGTCGGCGGCCATCTTTCGTACAGTCCCTCAACTCTGGTTCGTTCTTTGCATCTCAGCCTCCACAGTCCTCCGCCAGGTTGTTTTTGGTCGGCCTCTCTTTCGTTTTCCTTCAGGGGTCCAAAGCATAGCTGTTCTTGTTATGGCATCGGGGTCTCTTCTGAGGACATGGCCATACCAGCTCCAGCTGCCAGCTATGATGGTGTGCATGTCCTCTTGCTTGCTCCGAGTAAGCATTTTATTCGTTGTTGTTTCCGTAACTTCAATTTTTTTTTTACATAGACAGGGGTGTCACCCCTATGCTAAAACCCCCAACCTGGAGGACCAGGGTGTCTGCTTTAGTCTGACCCCTGCCCGCGCAAACGTGTCCAGCTTGGTAGAACCTTCCAGGAGTAAAACTCCCGCTGGCATAGCTCTGGGGGTAATCAGGGTATGCAAGCCACCATACCTCAACAAGGTATTGACACCGGTGATGGCTGTTGCATTTCTTATCGTCTTTTAATTAATCTTTCCAGTTATATCTTGCCTTTCTATACATTTCCAATAAATTAATGTCCGATAAAACGATATTTTATGTTCATAACTAGGGAAAGAAAATGTTTACATAAGCCTAAGTTTTTCTGTTTCTACAGTCAATCCAGCTAAAATGGATCGTGTTCGTAGATGTCATATAAATAGACCGCCATTGTCGATAGGGTTAGGATTACGGTTGGGTTTAGGATTTCTAAACCTAACCCGTATCCATTTTCACTGCATTTCTGAATTCTTTTGTTAAGGCTGTGTCAAGGCCACCGTCCTTAATTTCAACCATAAATCCATACAGTGCTTTATATCAGCGGTCGAACTTTAAATAATTATTTTGTAAATTAGTGTTCAGTTTCCCTCCCCCATCTATGATCGCTAGGCCTATTTGAAATATTGCAATTCGTTCCACACAGAATGTGAATATATATTAAAAATAACTCTAAGAGACTCGCATTCTGTGCAGAACGAATTGCAAGGTCCTGTTGGAGATTATCTTGAAACAATTTATCCATCACACAATGGTTAGCCTAATTCAAAGACATGAAATTTCGTAAATAGGGTCAGATGTCATGGTAGTAGCCACATTATGTTATGCAAGGATCGAATTCCTTAATTGAAGATCTAGCATAATAAATACAATTTTTTCGTTGAAATAATGATAGGGCTGTGCATTCTCAGAGCATATCAATTTACAACTACTAAGATATTTTTGCTTTTAAATATAGCAGTGTTTTATCTTCATTTATTTCATTATTAACTAAAGGGGGCCTATGTATATCATCACCACAATTATAGTTAAGTGAGATATAGTTACGTCGCAATCTGACATCTGTTATAAAGTCATTGATTTTCTGGTCCATTTTAGAAAACTAACACAACCATAACCATGTTACGAATGCTATGATAACCTTAAGGGATATAAAACACATTTTAAATTATTTTCACTCACAGCATTTCTAATACACATAGTTTAAAGAACCGTGTGAGACTTTATTAGTATGCTTTATATATCACACTATTTCACATTTTAATTAATTCACATATATCATTTGTCATTTAAAAACCGTATTGCGTATAATATATTAATATATTTTTTTTTGCGTAAGGTTTTTTTGGTGTTTGTACTGGTTTTTAAATGTCCGGCTTACAGTATCATTATTTAACTGTAAGCAGTTTTCTAGCAGCTAGTGTATATATTTTTTTAAATTCAGCAGCTACTATATATTTGTTTTAATTTTCCACGCAAAAATGTAAATGCACCTTAATGTCAAGGGAGTCTTATTGTATGGTTCTGAAAAATGGAAGACAACAAAAAATAACAACCAAGAAATTACAGACATTCATACATGGATGATTGAGAAGAATAGAAGGATTGAAATCACCAATGTAGTACTGATAGAACCGAGCAGACAAATACAAATAAAACAATATGTGAAAAAAAATGATGCTGGCATTGGATAGGACACACGCACTGAGGAGACCATCTGATAACTGTAATATGAATACATTAAAGTACGAGCCACACATTGTAATATAATGCGAATCTTGACATGTACGATATTCTGTAAATAAACATGGCTACGAACTGAACATGCTTTTACTGAGTGCTCTCTGAAACATGTGTGTGCTTGTGTAGATGACGAGGTAATGCTTATATACATACATCATAACATTACATGGTGGCAGCGGTCGATACCGGACTGACGCAAAACAGCTACACGATAACACGTGAGTACAGTTTATTCGGCTAATTTTCGTCATTGAGGTCAACAATGGCAGCTAAACATTACCGCAGCGCACCGCAAATGAGATTTGCCGGTCAAGATGATAAGAGTGAAGCTTTCTTGTTATGGCGCCAACGCATAGATCTATATTCCAAGACCACTGGTCTGGAAGGACAAACCCTAACTCCATATATCCTAGAAGCATTGGACGATGAAGGTTTGAAAATTTACAACAGTTTTGCTACCGCCATGCCGGTTGAGTCGGCAACCGACCCCGTAGCTATATTGGACGAATTTGAAAAGCGTCTGATCATAAAGCACACAAACTTTAGAGCGGCAAGATTAGAGCTTCACCACCTGCGACAGAAACGTGGTGAAAGCCTAGATGATTTCTTCACTCGCATTAAGGAGAAAACAAGAGTATGTAAATTTAGCAACGAAGAAGAAAAAGAGCGAATTATTGAACAGATTCTTCTTAGCACACCAATGCCAGAGTTCCAGAAATGGCTACTGAGCCAGAGTGATACGCTAACTTTACAACAACTTCTGGATGAAGGCAGGAAACACGAGGCACAAGCACTAAACATTAAACAAATTCAGCAAGGTACATTAGCAGCCCAGGTGGATGCAGTGAAAAGCTATAAACCTAGACACAACAAAGCAACTGGTTCGAAACAACAAGAAAAACACAACACAAGCAGAGGTGCAATGTGTAAATGTTGTGGCCTAAACCACATACAAAACCACTGTCCAGCTAAAGACTCTACATGTCATTACTGCAGAAAGAGGGGCCACTGGATAAAATTATGTTTCAAGAGGAAACAAGACAGTGCTCAACACAAACTTCACAGCAGAAAGTCATCAAAACAAACACACTCTATGATGACTGAGGACCTTGACTCCAGTGAAGAAAGTGATCCTTCCACTTTTGATACTGTGAAGATACTAACTTTCAGTAATGAACCAAAGAGAACGCAGGCTTTCTGCAAGGTACAATTCCGAATACCAGGAATTAAAAGGCACAAAGAAAGATATATTCGGTTCAAGATAGACACAGGTGCCCAAGGTAACACTCTACCCTTAAGAATATTCAGACAGATCATGCCTGACAAGGTGGATGAGCAAGGATTTCCCACAAGGGATGTAAAACGTAGGAGTGGCAGGACAAAGCTAAGAGCTTACAATGGAACAAGTATAGACTGTTTTGGAGCAGTAACACTTGAATGTTCATACAGAGGCTCAGAATGGACATCGTCAACATTTTACTTGGTAGATGTTGAAGGACCTGCAATTTTGGGTTTACCAATGTGCGAAAAGCTGAGTGTGGTAACTATTAACAACATTAAAGAGGATATAGGTCTTGCAGATGCTCTCAGCAGACTACCAAACCCCAACAAGACAGCAGATCTTACCCCAAACATCAAAGTTGATTTTGTCAAGTTTAGCGATAATCGGCTTGAACACATCAGAGAAGACACAATGAGAGATCCTATCCTTAACTCTCTCAAAGAACTGATATACCATGGATGGCCAAGCTCTATCAGGGAAGTTCCAACACACATCCGTCCATACTACTCGATGAGGGACGAGTTAAGCATCGAAGATGGTCTGATCTTTAAAGGAGATCGCATTGTTGTACCAGAAACACAACGCGATATCATCCTTAAACAGCTCCATAATAGTCACCTTGGTATTGTGAAGACACAACTGAGAGCAAAGAAAGATGTTTACTGGCCACAGATAAACAAGGACATAGAAACACTATGTAAAAACTGTTCAATTTGCCAAGAACATGCAAATAGGCAGTGCAGAGAACCTCTCATACCATCAGACATACCATTGAGCCCTTGGAGCATTATAGGAACTGATATTTTCTCAATCGACAATAATGACTATCTTATTATTGCTGATTACTACAGCAAATTTCCCATCATTGAGAAGCTTCCACAACCCTCACCGTCAGCTGTTATTGCAGACATTGCAAAGAAGTATTGCAGCATGTTTGGCATCCCAGATGAAATTAGATCAGACAACGGTCCACATTTCTCAGGTCAAGCATACAGAAACTTCACTAAGGACTGGAAGATCAAACACACAACATCATCACCTAGATACCCTAAATCTAATGGTTTCATTGAGAGACAGATACAAACTATCAAGTCAATCATGAAGAAAACAAGAACAGAGGATGTACACCTAGCACTCTTGAGATGGAGAACAACACCGGTAGACAGTAAGATCGACAGTCCAGCAGAACTTATGTTTGATAGAAGAATTAAAGATCTCCTACCATCTAAGGTCCACTTCCGTCCACAACATAGAGACAGCACATATGATCAACTTCAGCATCGTCAGCAAGTTCAGAAATTCAACTATGACAAATGTGCTAAAGACTTACCACCATTATATCCTGGTCAGCATGTGACTACCTACAACCACAACAATGACACATGGTCAAAAGCAACAATCATTTCCAGAAACCCTGAACCCAGGAGCTATACTTTAAGACCAGACAGCAGCAGCAACCTCCTGAGGCGAAACAGAGTGGACATAAGAGAAATCCCACAGAATACAACAGAACAGAGAATTCCCATGCTTTCAACAGACAATGCAGTAACTCCAGACCTTGGTGCCCCACAAAACCAACAAGCGTCAAGGCCAAAATCACAACCAACTCAAGCTAAACCAGGGACTTCCGCAGAACCACCAGCACTTTACACCACTCGTTCTGGCCGTACAGTGACACCTCCCAGCCGATACAGACAGTGACATATATATACTCACACTGAGCATTACACATACTTATCCTTTCTCACATGAAACATTTCGTTGGAAATGTTTGCACACATTTTTTTTCTCAAAAAAGGGGGGATGTAATATGAATACATTAAAGTACGAGCCACACATTGTAATATAATGCGAATCTTGACATGTACGATATTCTGTAAATAAACATGGCTACGAACTGAACATGCTTTTACTGAGTGCTCTCTGAAACATGTGTGTGCTTGTGTAGATGACGAGGTAATGCTTATATACATACATCATAACATTACAATAACATTACAAGGCAGTCATTGTTCCAGAATCCCCAGAGCATGTAAAATAAAAAGAGACTTAACACCATATGAAGAAGGGACATAAAGATGGGCATAAAAAGTATACGTAAGACATGGTAAGACATTGAACAGATGGCACATGATTAGAGAGGCATGCAAATTTGTTGAAGGTCTATTATCCACATGGTGGTGATAGGTCATGAATCAATGACTGACATATCATCTTAAATGTTGATAAATCAAGATAGTAGATAGCAGTAAGTATAGATTTCCTGAACATGTTATTATACCGTTTGTCATCTGTAATCACATGTTATTCATTTATGAAGATTGTGAGGAATGTAACTTGGAATATGATGGGGATTGTCTTGTGCATGGACCTCTCTTCTGTGTTGATGATGCTGAGGTAAAGTATTCTTGCAGTGATAACTTCCGTCACCTATCATAAAAACATTTGAATATCCAGCAATTAATTCTTTATTGATTTATCATTGTCTGTGACAACAAATCTTTAGACATTTTGTGAAGATCTTTCAACCAAAATTACAAGACTTTACAAATGACTCGTAGTATTTTATGTGGGTTTCTTTTTATTAGCACTTGCAGGTTTTCCAACGTGGGAAAATCAAGTTGATAAATGTCAATAAGAAGTTAGACAACAAATAACCCTGAATATAAAATTAGTTGAAATGGCTTCAGGGTACAGATCATAAAATTTTGTAACTGGTGTATACAGAACATTTAAGATCAGCACTGAAATATGGAATCCCTTCCTGAGCAACTGCTTCAAAAACCATCTTGTACAGAACAGTGATAATCCACAACTAGACTGAAGGATAATTACTGGATCACTGATATCAACCCCAATAAGGGAAATTAATAAAATAATAAAACTGCAATGTATGAATGAAAACTGCCATCACTGGTGTCAATACCTTGTCGAGGTATGGCGGCTTGCGTATCCTGATTACTCCCAGAGCTATGCCAGCGAGAGTTTTACTCCTGGAAGGTTCTTCCAAGCTGGACAGGTTTGCGCAGGCAGGGGTCAGACTTATCTTGCAAGACAGGCAGAAGAGGCAGCACTGAGAAATGAACAAAGCACAGTATACAAAATAACTAAAATCATCAGTGGAAAACGAAGTGCAAACAATATTACATTAGTAAGAGATAAGCAAGGAAATCTCGTCACGACAGCAGAGAGACATGAAACAAGATGGGCAGAGCATTTCAGAGAAACTCTGAACAAGGAACCACCAGAGACACAATTGAATGTTCCTGAGGCTGAAAACAATCTAGATGTTAATACAGACATTCCACGAAAAGAAGAAATCATCACAGCAATCAAAGGGTTAAAGAATGGAAAAGCTCCTGGCCATGATAACTTAAATGCAGAGCTATTTAAGACAGACCCTGAGCTAGCAGCAGAACTATTAGAACCACTATTTGCACAAGTCTAGAAAACAGGGACAACACCAACGGAGTGGAACAAAGGAATAATTGTCAAATTGCCCAAGAAGAGAAATCTTGCAGACTGCAATAATTGGAGAGGAATCAATCTTCTCTCAGTTCCCAGCAAAATACAAGGCAGGATAATTATACAGAGAATTTCGAAAGCAGTAGACCACAAACTGAGGAAAGAACAAGCAGGATTTAGAAAGAACAGATGTGTAGATCATATATTTACCCCCAGGAACATTAAAGAGCAGTGCTCAGAATGGCAAAGACAGCTGTACATTAATTTCATCGATTTTTAAAAGGCTTTTGACAGTATACATAGGGACAGTTTATGGAAAATACTGAGGGCTTATGGAATTCCAAGCTGTATAGTGACAATCATAAAAAGCCTCTATGCCAACTTTTCATGTAGCGTTGGGCAGAGCAACGTAACCTTTGAGGTGAAGACAGGGGTACGACAGGAATGCCCCTTATCAACCACTATATTTTAAACAGTCATAGACTGGGTGATGCGCCAGACAACAGAGGGCAGTCCAAGAGAAATAAGATGGACTACATTTTCTACATTAGAAGATCTGGAATATGCAGATGATATTGCACTACTAGCACATTCACATCAACACATCCAGGAAAAAACAGATAAACTTAATAAGTATAGCCAGCAGGTGGGCTTGAACATTAATCTAAAGAAGTCAGAGGTCATAACGCTCAATGTGAGCATCCCTGAGCCCATATCAGTAAGGAATCAGCAACTGGAACAGACAGACACTTTCACATACCTAGGAGCATAGTAACACCAGACGGCGGAGCAAGCAAAGGCATTAACAACAGAATGAACAAAGCAAGAACAGCCTTTTTTAGTCTAAACAACATCTGGAAGTCCTCTCAGTACAGCACAAGCACAAAATTAAGATTGTATCAGAGCTGCGTGCTTTCTGTGCTTCTCTATGGTGTGGAATGCTGGAGAGTTACAGAGAAGGAAATGTCGAAATTGTCCTCTTTTCACACAACATGCCTAAGAAAAATTCACCGAATCTTTTGGCCGAATACCATCACTAAACCAAGATCTGCTTACTCAGAGCAAGCAAGAGGACATGCACACCATCATAGCTGGCAGATGCTGGAGCTGGGTTGGCCATTTCTATGGACCCCTGAAGGAAAACAAAAGAGAGGCAGACCAAAAACAACCTGGTGGAGGACTGTGGAGACTGAGATGCAAAGAATAAACCAGAGTTGGGGCACTGTAAGAAGGATGGCCACCGACCGAGCAAAGTGGAATCAATTTGTTGTTGCCCTACAAGACGCCACCAGGCGTGATGGCCACTGACTGCTTTGACAGTCAGCGGCAAAGGATCAAAGAAGTATGAATGAAAGAAGAGAGTACAGAGTATTACAACCGGCAGACGTATTTAATAGCCTCACAAATCCCATTTAAATGACAGACTGAAAAAATATAGCCAGCGCAGACTGCAGAGAAGCTGTTTTACACAAAAAGTTAAAGAAATTTCCTATTGTACTAAAAACAGACAAAGGCATAGCCAGCAAAAATAAGCAGTGCCTTCCCTCCTTGGTGGAGAGAAAAATTCCCTGAGTTGGTTGACAACATCCCAGAAGGATGCAGAAAATAAGCATCTAGCTGTTGAATATATAAAATAGATTTACCAAACTGCAGAATGCACCAATATATTTACAAACAGATCAACAACAAGAACTATTACAAATTAAGAAGGAGACATCTACACAACATTTAGAAATGCACAGGAAATCTATATTTTAGTGGCCATTTTAAAGCTGGGGCAGAAACTCTAAAACAAATGCAATAACCCACATAGAAAATGCAAGTGTTCCATCCAGTTGTTAGTGAGGTCTGAATGGGAGAGTCAAGAAGAACAGTAATACTGTAACCTATTAGGCATGTCACAGAAGGTGACTAAGGAGGACTGGCATGTGGCTGACCAGCCCATCTTGTAGAAATTTTAAGCCAAAAAAACTTCAACAAAAATTTATTATATTTTGATCCTGGATGTAAGATTTTGAATATTATTATCAGTGTCAGGACATTTATTTTTCTATGCATTTGTTTGCCCACCATGTTGCTGTGTTTTGTTTCACTGTATATTCTGTATTTTATTCTAACTGTGATGTAGAATTATGTATTTTGCTCAATGGAGTTTGGTATATGTTTAACTTCTATTTGTAGTATATCTCTTGCAAGATCATTTGGAAATATATCTACATCTTGGAAGCACCAGCTATAAATTAAACAGAGTGACAGTTCAGTTGATTAGTTTGTTTTACAGCCCACTGCAGGATATATAGAAATGAACAGGCAGATAGACTTGCCAAAGAAGTAGGTATAAAATTCAAACAGAGGAAACTTCATCATATGAAGAGAGAGATATAAGCAATTATCAAAATTAGCTTCAAAGAAAATTGGCATCGAGAACACTCCAAATCAGATGAAATAGATGGGACCTAAGACGTGTCAACAGTGAGGAATGCAGTTAGCGACCCATGGCTAGACTGCCTGCTTCAGGGTCAGCAAACCAGAGCTGACCAAGACCATACTCCACCTCCAAGTGGTGGTCCTGGAAACAGGGTGCATTACTGCAGTCTGGCTTCATGAGTAGGGATTGAAGAGGGAAGGCTAACCCGGTCCCAAAAATGCCGGGCTGAAGTTGGATGTGTCGGCCAAAAGGTGCAAATGTTGCAGCTTAGGTGCAAACAGACACAACGCAACCAACGTTCTTTTCAGGTCGAATGAAGAAGAAGATGTATTAGATAATTTATTACATCTTGCCCAGTGACAATTTTTAGACTGAGAACCTGTTACTACTGACTCAAATACCATCTGTATCACAAACTAAAAGCCAGACGGGCAAAAAATGTATCCATATGAGCAAGACAAGCAAACAATAGAACATGTCCTCCTCTAAGAATGTTGACTCCACAATAGGAGCAGAATGACAGCATAGCTCCAGCAGCCACATTTATGGACAAACTCTATGACAGTATTAACGCTGTCTAGTTCTTGAGAGTCTCTGAAGAGACACGGAAAGAATAAGTTGACTGAGCCCTGGATCATGTCGTACAAGGTAGCTCACATGAGGTTGTGCCTGGGGTTGGCAATCTTGTCATGTAAAACTAGTTGCTACAGAAACCTCAGCTACAAGAGCATGTGAATGTTTGGTGCAGGTTTCCTGTAATAGGATCAGCTACAAGAGCATGTGAATGTTTGGTGCAGGTTTCCTGTAACGGGATCAGCTACAAGAGCATGTGAATGTTTGGTGCAGGTTTCCTGTAATGGGATCAGCTACAAGAGCATGTGAATG
Source organism: Oreohelix idahoensis (assembly GCA_024509875.1). Lineage (NCBI taxonomy): Eukaryota > Metazoa > Mollusca > Gastropoda > Stylommatophora > Oreohelicidae > Oreohelix > Oreohelix idahoensis. The sequence continues at coordinate 18,111 of JAMPIV010007581.1, read as the reverse complement.
TTTGGTGTAGGTTTCCTGTAATGGGATCAGCTACAAGAGCATGTGAATGTTTGGTGCAGGCTTCCTGTGATGGGATCAGCTACAAGAGCATGTGAATGTTTGGTGCAGGCTTCCTGTAATGGGATCAGCTACAAGAGCATGTGAATGTTTGGTGCAGGTTTCCTGTAATGGGATCAGCTACAAGAGCATGTGAATGTTTGGTGCAGGCTTCCTGTAATGGGATCAGCTACAAGAGCATGTGAATGTTTGGTGCAGGTTTCCTGTAATAGGATCAGCTACAAGAGCATGTGAATGTTTGGTGCAGGTTTCCTGTAATGGGATCAGCTACAAGAGCATGTGAATGTTTGGTGCAGGCTTCCTGTAATGGGATCAGCTACAAGAGCATGTGAATGTTTGGTGCAGGTTTCCTGTAATGGGATCAGCTACAAGAGCATGTGAATGTTTGGTGCAGGTTTCCTGTGATGGGATCAGCTACAAGAGCATGTGAGTGTTTGGTGCAGTTTTCCTGTGATGGGATCAGCTACAAGAGCATGTGAATGTTTGGTGCAGGTTTCCTGTAATGGGATCAGCTACAAGAGCATGTGAATGTTTGGTGCAGGTTTCCTGTAATGGGATCAGCTACAAGAGCATGTGAATGTTTGGTGCAGGTTTCCTGTAATGGGATCAGCTACAAGAGCATGTGAATGTTTGGTGCAGGCTTCCTGTGATGGGATCAGCTACAAGAGCATGTGAATGTTTGGTGCAGGTTTCCTGTGATGGGATCAGCTACAAGAGCATGTGAATGTTTGGTGCAGGTTTCCTGTAATGGGATCAGCTACAAGAGCATGTGAATGTTTGGTGCAGGTTTCCTGTAATGGAATCAGCTACAAGAGCATGTGAATGTTTGGTGCAGATTTCCTGTAATGGGATCAGCTACAAGAGCATGTGAATGTTTAGTGCAGGCTTCATGTGATGGGATCAGCTACAAGAGCATGTGAATGTTTGGTGCAGGTTTCCTGTAATGGGATCAGCTACAAGAGCATGTGAATGTTTGGTGCAGGTTTCCTGTGATGGGATCAGCTGTAGTGGTAGCTCCATAAAGAGAGCAACAGAAAATGATGATGATGATGTATGACACTGAGAGATGCCTGAAACTGAATGATGATGAAGAATAACTTGTGGTTTGACAGAATATCTTGACAAAATGGTTATTATTTTTGTGTTGCTATAAGCTACTGTTTGTCAACATCATCTTTATGTATACCATGGAACCCTGAATAGCTGTTAATGTTATCATGGATTCATAGGAAATATATACATGTTTTGCCTCCCATGAAGAAGCATCTGTAATGGGATATACAAATATTGCTTTCCATGAGGAATCCAATAATGGCAGACTTAGCAAGTACTCTTAATCCTAAATTAAAATTGGAGTATACCGGCATTCCAAGAGGCATGTGAAACATTTTTTTTTTAATTGAACTTTCTTTTTACTCAAGTCTAGCTTTCAAAGCTTTTGATTTGATAAAGTTCATGGGATTTCTATAGCTGTGAAGAACATTTTCANGGTTCATTGTCATTTTCTAGACCACCTGTACTCTCTATATATAATACAGGGGCTACATAAGACCTCTGACATCCTGTCCTTAACACTACCAAATTAAACCATGATTTTTCCCATCTCCTGACTGTATGATGGTAAAAAAGGGTAAAGGATCCTGTTACACACCTATTAAGGCATATTGGGAATATAGTGTTAGGCCTACATTTTCTTGGCCATACATTAAGGGTGATGTGGGCAGCATTTTGCCAGATCTCCTGACTGTGCTGATCAGTTAAAATACTCATACACTGAATCCACTGGATTCCTTTTTCTTTTAAAGGAGTCTGCAATATCAAAAAATATTCTTAACCCTAGGAATGTATTTCTACAGACCAGTAGAAGAGCATTTTCTCTCCAGCTGTGTTTTTAATTAATAATAATAATAATAAATTCTTTAAGCGCCAAACACGGCGCATAAGGCAGAAACCAGTGCTCTCCAGGTTGTTCGTTGTGACGCCACTCCTCTTAGCTCTTGCACATTATTTAGGCCCAACATTCTTCCTTCTCTTATTATTGTTCTTCTGAGTGTTTCTTTTGGTCTTCCTTTTTTCCGCTTACCCTCAGGAACCCAAGTGAGCGCCTGTAGTGGTATTCTGTTGTTTTGCATTCGTAGGCCATGACCGATATATGACCATCGTCTTTTCCTTATATAGTCGGAGACATATTTCTGCCTAGAGTCTTCTCTTATTTGTCGATTAGTCTTGAATTCTTTCCAACTGATGTTCATGAGTTTTCTAAGACATTTGTTCTCGAATGTATTCAGCTTGTTCTCCAATGATCTTGTTATTTTTCCAACTCTCACAACCGTATGTTAACACTGAGATAACATTTGAATTAAACAGACGAAGCTTGGTATGTATATTCAATGATCGTAATTTCCAAATGTTAGATATCTATTGAAGGCGCTAGCTGCCAAAGCAATTCTAGTATGGATTTCTCTTGTTGTGTCACCATCCTGAGTCATTTTACTGCCTAAATAATTGAAACTTTCAACTTTCTGTAGTTTTTCCCTGTTCAAGATGATATCAAAGGTCTCGTTAGAAAAGTTCATAGCTTTAGTTTTAGAGGCATTTATTTGGAGACCAATTTTAACCGAGAGATGACACAAATTATTTATTGCTTCTTGGGATTGTCTTGGTGTTGAACTTAAGAATGCTACATCATCTGCGAAATCCAGGTCCCCCAGGAATTTTCCATTTGTCCATTTTATACCCAATTGTTCATTGTGGGTATAGTTTCTCATAACCCAATCAATAGCTATTCCAAAAAGTAGTTGTGACATAATACAGCCTTGTTTCACCCCTGTTTCTACTGTAAACCATTCTGTATTCCCTTTATTTGTTCTAACACAACATCTTGCATTGTCATATAGCGCTTTGATTATATTCACATATTTTGTTGGAAAACCATAGATTGTAAGTATCTTCCACAATGATGGGCGGTGTAGACTATCAAAGGCTTTTTGAAAATCGACGAAGGTGATAATAAGTGGCGATTGCCTTTCCACTGATTCTTCTATATTGTTCTTAGTGTGAATATTTGATCAATACATGATCGTTTCGGCCTGAAACCCGCTTGTTCTTCTCTGATCTTTTCGTCAGCATGCAATTTAAGTCTTTCTAACATATTGCAACATAATAATTTTCCATCGGTACTGATTAAATAGCAGATATAACACGCCAGTTAACAGTTACAAGATCACCTTTCTTCGGTAACTTTACAATAATACTGTCATTTCCATTGTTATTGTTCTTCTCTCCAAAAATTCACGTTTAAATATCAAAAAAATCTGTCAAACAGGTTGTTGTCAAACTAACAGCTTACATTTCCCCTGCAAATTTCGTCAACTCAGGATTAAAATTTTTTAAAAAATTTAACGGCCACAGTTTGATTTTCCAAATCATCGGTTATTGTTAATGTGGGTGTTTCCCTATTAAAATCAGGTGTTACAGACCAGTAGGTGGCATTTTCACCTCCATGAAGTGTTTTTAATTAGCTGCACACAAAAGCAAAAAGATGTGGCAGTTACCCTCTATTTCTCATCTCCATGCAAACAAACATTTATAATATCACATTGAATATAGTATCTCATTCTTTGCTGGATTCATTTAAATAATGAGTGTGTTTGATTAAAAAAAGAAAGAAGAAAAAACAAACCATTAACACAGGCTTTCTTCATGGAGGCTAACTGCCATTGTGGCTGCATGTTCTTAACTCTTTCAGTCCCAAGCAAAAAAGTGGGTTTGGCCCAAACAAAAATGGCTACCTCAGTCTGATTTTATTGTTGTTGTTTGGACTTTTTTTTAAAAATGTTCTTCTTCTTCTTCTTTGTACACTCTCAGACGTCCACTTGAATGTTCTCAAAGAAAGCAGTAGTCAGTTTGAGGCTATTTGAATCCCCGTAAAGCTTTTCCAAGAAAGGAGCTGGCGTTGGCCATATGCACTTTCTCTGTACCACATATAAGGGGCAACTTTGAAGCAGATGTTCAGCAGTCATTTTATCAGTGCCACAGTTACACTGATCGGTAGTTCCTATCTTTAGCTTGTTGAAAAGATGGTGTCTCAATCTGTTGTGGCCAGTGCGGAGTCTGAAGATTACCACTTGTTCTCTTTTGTTGAGCTGGTAGTAAGCATCATTCTGTGTGTGCCCTGGGTGTTCTACATTCCATTTGTTTCTGTAACTGATTCTGATAAAACTCTTTGCCTCCTCAAAAGTTATGCTTGCATCAGGCTGAGGTAGATGTGAACCTTCTTTTGCCATTCTGTCAGCCTCTTCATTACCGGTGATGTTACAATGAGATGGGATCCATTGGATCACAACACTTTTGAATCGTTGACAAAGTTTGTGGAGCACTACTCTGAGATCATCAAGGTCTGTATTATTTTGGCTTTTCAACGTTGCAATTACTGACTGTGCATCAGTAAAGAAAGCAACTTGTCTCTCTGCCCTTTCTTCTGTCAATATAACCTCTGCTGCAGTTTTCAAGGCCTCTGCCTCTGCTCTGAAGTTGCTGGAGAATCGTCCTGTCGCCACTGACAACCTTTTTTCTGCACCAGTGCTTAAGGTCAGAAAGACACCCCCACCTCCATTTTCTGTTGCATTTGTTGCTGATCCATCTTTGTATGCATGGGTCCAGGTGTTGCGTGGATAATGTTTCTCTATGTATTTTGTCGCTATGGATTTTCTATCTGTTGCAGTTTGGCTCTTTTTACTTTCAATTCCAGGAATGTTTTCTATCATTTTAGGGAAACGATTTTGTTTCCAAACTGGAAGCTTGTGTGCATTTTAGATGGGTTTAACAGTGGATATTTCATCTATGTTCATATGCATAAATAAATTTGTTGTTGTATATGAAACCAAAGGTAAATGAATTTACTTTACTCTTGTGCTACAAGTATAAAAGCTTTCATTGAAAAAGTATTAGTTATCCAAGGTAAAATGGAGGCTAAAAGAATAAGCCGGTGAATAAAGGTAAAGGAACCCGTTACACGCCCATTGAGGCATATTGGGAATATGGTGTTAGGCCCATATTATCTTGACTGTCAGCACACTAGGGGTGATGTGGTCGGCATCACGCCGGCCGCCTTAACCTTCTCAGAGTTGCTCTGGTACCCATTTGGGGCTGGGTCGACCCACGAGCCGTTTGTGGCCTAAAATAAATCCCACCTCATCTGGGGATCGAAACATAGACCACTGCGCTATGAAGCCAGTGCCGGTGAATAATTAGAGCAAATGTATTCATTAAAATTCTTCTATAATTGTTCCTCAGGAGAATATCCAAGGGTAAAGTTTCAAAATGTCACGAACAGAAGTATTCTAATAAAGCACAATCAGTTCTTAGTCAATAAACACTCAAAAAATTGTTAATTTCACAGATTACAATAACAGGTCAAATTGTTGTAAAAAAGAGGAAATAGCTACCCCAGTGTGACTTCATTGTTGTTGTTTGGAAATAATTTTTTAAAATGTTCATATGCATAAATAACTTTGTTGTTGTATATAAAACTGAAGGTAAATGGATGTACTTTACTCTTGTGCTACAAGTATACAAGCTTTCATTGAAAAATTATTAGTTATCCAAGGTAAGGAAGGGAATCTCATTCATCAAAATCTATTGTTTAGGTTTTTACCTTCAACTATTATTTCTGCAAAATTCAGTATCTCTCATTATGTATTTTTGAATGTGAAAGGTACCAATACCTTGTCCAAATGACTGTGCTGAGTACAGCAAAGGAACTTTGCCAGAGGGCCTGGTGATCAAGAAATCCAAGATACCAAAGTCAGGACTGGGTGTGTTTGCTCTAAAAGACTTCCCTGCTCGAACCAGATTTGGACCTTACAGAGGAAAGAAGGAAATAAATGAGGAAATTGCTCATGAGTCAGGTTATAGTTGGCAGGTAATGAATTATTACTGATGTAAATAGCTCTGTTTTTTAACATGTCAATGAATTTTGCACTTTAAACAATCTCTAGGTATGAAAGTTTTGACTAGGATTTTAAAAATTAATGGCCTACAAATTATGCCTTGTTACTCAATTAGTTGTATTTGATACTGAAGTTGAACATAAACTGTGAAATCTTGATGCATATATTTCTTGTAATTACTACATGAAATTAATGTTATTTGTTTTGGGCAACTAGTGCAACAACAGAAAACTGATATAATCAAATAAGGCACAAACTGGAACATACAACTTTTTTTAACAGTTCAAGTTTTTTTAACAATCCTATAATTTTTCTTCTAATTCAGTCAAATTTTTTTCTCTCTATCTGTATAAAGCTCATTATAATCTTTGTGGTTATTTTCCCCATTAACTTGACTTAATGTTTACTTATAAATGTTGCAATCTCCCCTTTGTCCTACAGCTTTTCTGTTTAACATACACCTTCAGTTTGGTCATGTCAGACCCTCTACTTAATGTTTACTTATATAAATGTTGCAATCTGCCCTTTGTCCTACAGCTTTTCTGTTTAACATACACCTTCAGTTCGGTCATGTCAGACACTCATGTCCTGATCCATACTTACTTAGTCATTCCCCTTCTACCGTGAGGTGTAGAGGTTTGGAAGAGAGAGCACCAGACTATCCTATCGGCTGTCTTCCTCCTGGCCTGGTTCCATTCTAGTCCTCGGTCCTTTAAAGATTGCCTAATGTTGTCCTCCCAGTGGACTCTGGGTCGTCCTGGGGGTTTGGATCCCTGGCTGTTTGTTTCCCATGCTTGTCATGGTAGCCGATCTTCTCCCATTCTGCAGACATAGCCAAACCATCTTAGTTGGGACTGTTCTACTTGGGTTCAGGGGGTGGGATTTTAGGCCTTGATGTATTGTCTGGTTGTGGACCATGTCTCTTCTTGTTACTTCAACCACCTTCCTCAGATACCTCATTTCTGAGGTTTGGATCTGGCTGTTATGAGTTGTAGTCATTGCCCATGACTTGCATCCATATGTCAAGACTGGGACATAGGTGGAGCGGTGTGGTATTCTACCTTAGTCCTTTAAAATGAACTAATGCCAGACTTTTGACGTTTTTAATATTTTATTACACACAGGGTTACAAACATGTCTGACCTCACATAACGGCCATTCTTCCCAAGTCCCGTAACTCTCACGTCATATCTATTTATAGGACACTACATTCTCTCTCTTGAATAACAAAACACTCTGAAACACAAAGTATTTTACAAACATCACTAATGACAGACAGAGTCATTGTCAATACAAAACATAGTCATTGAGACATCTTTGGACATTTCGGTGTCTAGGCGGTGGTCTGCCTGTTGGCGGCAATTGCCTGTTGTTGTCCATGGTGACATCAGCTTGTTCTGTGGCAGTTGGTGACAATTCAGGACTGAAAATGTCATCCAAGTAATCATCATCTGGCTGTGATTTCTTTTTGGCTGATCTGGCCAGGTTTTTGTTGACTTTCTTGAAAAACGAGACATTTCTTGTCACAACTCTGCCTTCACCTGAAACACTTATCATGTTTCCCTTGATTTTAGTAATCTGATAAGGTTCTGGATTAAACCTCGGAGTTGACTGGCTGTTTTGTTCTTGTCGTACTAAAACAAAATCTCCTACTTTCAAATGAGACAGCTGCGATTGTAGTCTATGGTCTGCATGTTGCTTCATTCTGTTTTTAGCCTGTGCATCTTTTCTCTGCACATCTGATGAGGCTGGTTGACTCTCTTTGGTTTCAACTGTTGGAATCTTAATCGAGACCTTTCTCTGAAACATGAGCTCATATGGTGATTTGCTTGTTGACATATGAGGTGTTGCCCTATAATTTCTAAGGAAAGCATACAGCTGTTGTCTCCAACACTTTCCTTCAACTGTGGCTGTTTGAATGACCATCTTGAGATTTCTCATCATCCTTTCCACTTCCCCGTTTGCTCTTGGCCAGTAAGGTGTGATTTTTCTGTGTCTGCATCCAACATGGTGCATAAAATTATTCATGTATTGACTGTTAAATGGGGAACCATTATCTGTTTTTAAAATTTCAGGAATTCCAAATGTGGAAAATAGTCAATCACAGGAATGACAGTTCTTGCTGATGTGGAATTAATGATTTCAGCAACTGGAAATCTTGAATATTCATCTATCATGACAAGAATATACTGTCCACACGGTAATGGTCCACAAAAATCTGCAGAGACCTCTGTCCATGGAGCTTTGAGAAGCTCAGACATTTTCAAAGGTGTCATATGTGCTCCGCTTTCTGTGCAAGCTTGACAAGCTAAACAATTTGCAACAGTCTCTTCTACCATTTTGTCCAATCTGGGGAACCAAATTTTCTCTCTAACCAAACATTTAGTCTTGACTATACCTTGATGTCCTTCATGAGCTAACTCTACTGCTCTTCTCTGGAGTGTTCTAGAAATTACTATTCTTGAACCTCTCAGTAATAAATTGTCTTCTTAATCTGTGGAAAATATTAAGATTGTCTCTGTTCACATTAGAGAACTGTTCATAAGGAATGTTATTCCATTTATTATTTCTGATTATAAACTGAACTGCTTGCAACAGTGAGTCTTTTATGGTCGCTTCTGGGATTTCTTTGAGATTCAGGGCAAGGAATCTCACATATCTTTCTGTCTCTTCACTGTTTTTGTTCTCAGACTGCACCTTTAGTGGGTGTCTTGACATATAATCAACAGGATTATTTTTCCCAGGCTTGTATACAACATTAAAATCCTACTGCTGCAGTCTTAAAACCCATCTTTCTATACGAGCAGGAGGCTTGGATGTTCTTTTTCCAAATATCATCTCCAATGCCTTGTGATCTGATATGATGGTGAACTTGCTGCCATAAATGTATAAGTGAAAATATTAACAAGCCCACACTATTGCTAAAGCCTCTTTTTCTGTCTGTGAGTATCTAGTTTCTGTATCTGACAGACTTCTACTGCCAAAAGCTACAACATATTCTTTGTTTCTGTCATCTCTTTGGGTTAGCATTGCCGCTAAACCGACTGGACTTGCATCCACTGAGATGAATGTCTTTCTGTTCCTATCAAAATAGGATGTACCAGCACTTTTGGATAGTTCTGATTTCAGCATATCTAATGCTTTTGACTGAGTTGCAGTCCATATCCATGGTGTGTCTTTTCTTGTAAGCATTCTTAAAGGCTGACTGAGAGTTGCATAGTTTTGAATAAAACGTGAACGGTAGTTGAACATTCCCAGTAGACTTCTCAATTCAGATACATTGGTTGGTTCTGCCATTTCTTGAAGTGCACTAACTTTTCTGTGGTCTGGAACAATTCCCTTCTCAGAAAAAGTATATCCATAAAAATCCAATGTGTTTTTGCTGAACTCACATTTCTCTTTATTCAATGTGAGGTTATGCTGCCTCAGTCTGATGAATACCTGTTCTAGATTTTCATCATGTTCTTTTGGGGTTTTTCCATAAACCAGAATATCGTCAGATACATTCAACTGTCCTTTCAGACCCTGAAGCACATTTCCAATTATATTCTGGAATGCTTCTGCTTCTGAGGCTATTCCAAAACTGAGCCTTTTGTATCTTCGTAGACCTAGATGTGTTGAGAAAGTTGTGATGTATCTAGATTCCGGAGCTAATAGAATTTGATGGTAACCACTTCTCAGATCTAATTTGCTGAAAACCTTTGCTCCATTTAGATCCACTGTTATGGCTATTGTAGGAGAGATGTGTCTCTTTCTTTCTATAGCTTCATTAGGCTGTCTCATGTCTACACAAATTCTTACATCACCATTCTTCTTGATGACAGGTACTATAGGACTGACCCATGGAGTTGGCCCTGAAACATGTTCAATGATATCTTCTTCTTCTAATCTTTTCATTTCTTCTTCTACTTTTTGCCTGATGTGAAATGGAATTCTTATGTGCTGTTGTGCTTTGGGTTTTGTTGATATTTACTGTCGTGTGTAGTAAATACTGTTAAATATAATAAGATGTGGCTGGCTGTCATACATTCTCACATTATGAAGCTTAATCATGAAGCCTGAACACACACTGGATAAATACGACATATTTAATCCGCCATCTTAGAAGTAGGAGGTAGGAAGAAGAAGAAGAGTTGCCATAAGGGCAAGTAACTCTAGTCCGGAAAACAAACTAAACAACGAGACATATATATACAACATCAACATCCCCCCTTCTTTATGAGTGAACAAAGTCATTCATCCAAGAGGGTTTCTTGCGATCTCTTTGAGGTCTCTTAGGGCAAGATGGTAGGAGAGAATGTTCTTTGCCAGCTTTCCCAGGACTAGAAGTAGCGGGAGTTGAAGGATCTTCTGGAGGATTGGAAATGTTCACTTCACTAGTGTTCTCCATGTCTGGCAAAACAACCTGTTGCTCGGGTAGAACTGGAGAGGAGAGATCAATTTCCAGGTCTGCGGTATCAGGTGTGAAAGGTGTTGTTCTTTCAGAGAGCCTCTTATCAATCCTTCCAGGTTGCCAGTTTGGTTGTTCAGGGTCTTGATAGTAGACTGGCTGGTGAGACAACTTGGGCAGATCATGAGCAGTTTTATCATAGTACGTCTTCACTGATCTGTCTCTCTTGCGTCTACTTTCAGTAAGTCTACTGTGAGATGCAACGGGTTTCACTGCAGAAGGTATCAGTGTACACAGTTTCCTGTTGAACAGTATTTCTGCAGGACTTTGATCAAACCCTTGTCTTGGCGTATTACGAAGTTCAAGTAGTGCCTCATATGCATCTGTATTGTCCTGAACAGTCTTTCTCATCATACCCTTGATGAGTTTCACAGCAGATTCAGCTAATCCATTGGCATTATGGTGACCTGGTGCTGATTCGACATGAAGTATTCCCCATCTAGCAGTTAATGATCTGAACTGTGCAGACGTAAACTGAGTACCTTGGTCAGATACAATGACTTTGGGAACACCATAACGAGCAAAATGAGACTTCAATTTCCTGATGACTAACTGTGCTGTCATTGTAGGTAGAAAGTCTACTTCAATGAAGTTGGAAAAGTAGTCAATCAGAACTAAATAATATCGGCCTTCTATAATAAAGATGTCAGTGCCAACTTTCTCCTCCCAGGGTGATAAGCCTCTTGAGTGTTGGTTTAAAGGTTCTTTAGTATTCCTTGCCTTCATTTCTTGACATTCTGGACAACTGTCAGCTATCTGTCGAATCTCAGCCGTCATGCCGATCCAAAACAGACAACTTCTGGCCCGGCGCATCATGCTGTCAAATGCAAGATGAGCAGCATGTAGCTTCTGCTTGATTTCAGGCCTCAGTGCTTTTGGGATAAGAATACGCTCTCCTTTAAGTATTATGCCTTGTTCTGTTGTCAGCGTATCACGAATGTCGAAATACGGCATAAGCTCAGCTGGTACATCAGACTTTTTTGTAGGCCACCCATGCAAAATGGTCGACTTCAACCTCTGAAGCACGCTGTCTTTGAGAGTTTCAGCTTTAATCTTTTCCATCATCACATCTGGTATTTCAGGTAATCTTACAGGTGCATCAGCTCCTGCGTTGCTCTCTCTATCAGCTAAGGAATCCAATATGACATTATGAATACAAACTCTGGACAGTGTGTCGGCTATAAGAAGATCGGAACCTGGTACCCATTGGAATTCAAAGTCATATCGATGGCTGCGCATCAGTAAATTCTGCAGTCTTCGAGGAATTTGACTCAGAGGTTTCTTAACGATGGCTGCCAAATGTTTATGGTCATTGATGACTGTAATTTTCCTTCCATAAGTGTACTGGTCAAAGTGTTCCAAACCATATACAACAGCTAAGAGTTCCTTCTCAATTTGAGCCCAGCGTTGTTCAGTTTCAGTTAGAGCTCTAGAAGCAAACTCTATTGGATGACCATTTTGTAGGAGGACAGCCCCAAGTCCATAGCTGCTACTATCAACTTGAATACACAAAGATTCATCAGGATCATAGTAAGCGAGTACTGGAGTAGAAGTAATCAGTTTCTTGACTCTCTTGAAGGCTTGTTCACATTCAGCAGACCAGATAAAGGGAGTATCCTTACGGGTAAGTTCTCTTATTGGATGAAGAACTTCTGAAAGATTGTTGAGAAACTTTGCTAGATACTGTATCATGCCGCAAAATCTGCGAACCTCATGACAGTCTTTAGGAACAGGCATGTTTAGTGTTGTCTCAACCTTTTTCTTGTCTGGTTCAACACCTCGAGCAGTAATAAGGTGACCCATGAAGGTAATTTCTTCTCTTGAGCTTTACCTTCATTCAGTTTAATGCCTTTTTCTGCACACCTATGTTTCAGTGCTTTAAGCTTCAGATCATGGTCCTTAATTGCTTGCTGTCTGTTTGATCCACAACCTGCAATAACTATGTCATCAGCAACATTGATGCAACCATGAAGACCTTCAAGAGCTTGTGCTAGATGCCTCTGGAAAATTTCACTGCTTACATTCAACCCAAATGGTAATCTAGACCATCTGAACCTACCAAAAGGTGTAATCATTGTTGTAAGTTTACTAGACTTCTCATCAAGTTTGATATTCCAGAATGCTTCCTTGATATCCAGCTTTGTGAAAATCTTGGCATTATTGAGTTCAGGCAATACATCATCCAAAGTTGGCAATCTGTAATGCTCTCTCTGCAAAGCTTCATTCAGGGGTCTAGGATCAATGCATATTCTTAAAGAACCATCAGACTTTTCAACAACAGCCATTTGGTTAACCCATTCAGTTGGTTCCTCTACTGGTATTAATATGTCTCTGTCCATTAGATTTTGAAGCTCTGACTTTACCTTGCTCTTAAGTGAAAATGGTATTTTCCTGCACGGCAGTGCCTTTGGACGAATATTAGGATCAATGTGCAACACAGCTTCACCCAGGACATCTAGATGGTTATTAGAGTTATGATCATTATCTAAACTGTCAGTAACCACCTTAGCAATAAATTTGTTTGTGTTGATTGTCACAAACTGTAGATCCTGCAGTGTGTTGTTGCCCAGCAAACATGTGAATCTATTTTTCACAACAGTAAACCTTATATTGTGTTTTGTCCCAGTCTTAGGATTCTCAGCAGTTAATAGAACTTCTCCCAGTGGAGTCATCTTAGTACCATTCCACATAACAAGCCTCTGTTTAGTGGGTAACAATTGTTCTTGCATCACAAAGCGTTGACAGATTGTATTCACATCAGCTGCTGTGTCTAGCTGAAATTTTACAATTTTTCCATTGACAATGAGTTGTGCAGATGTACAAGCTTTGCTAGACTTCACACAAGCAAGAAGAACTTCAGAATCTTCCACTGACTCTGTGTGAACAGTGTGAACTTTCTTGCATTTAATTTTGAAATGGTTTCTTCCCCCACAGTTTGAGCAAAGCTTCCCCCATGCAGGACACTTTTTCTTAATCAATAGATGTTTCTGTCCGCAGTAATGACACTTCTTTCTAGGTTCAAAGTACCCACTGTCAGTGTTACTTTGACAGGCTTTACCAGCAGCATGCCCAGTGTCTCTCTTGGGAGGTTTATGTTTGAGTGATTTTTTCTGTACCTTTTCAACCCTTGCTTCAGAAGGTTGTACTGTATTACTCATCTCTCTTATGTCGTTTCCAGTTTGCTCGAAGACTCTGCATATGTGAATGGCTTTCTTTAGATCGAGGTCAGCTTCCCTCAAGAGCTTCTCTTGTAACCTTTTGTTAACAGTAAAGACAATTTTGTCTCTTATCATACGATCCTTGTCGTTAAAGTTGCACAAATCTGCCTTAGTTCTCAGCTCAGTCAAAAAGGAATTAAAGGGCTCTTGAAGAGGTGTGTTCCAGAATCTGAACGTATGTAATACTTCATTGCTTCATGAGCTACAATGGTTCTGGAGCAAATCAAGAATTTTAGTAGGATTAGAGTGGTCTCCTTCCTCTGCAAGTTGATCAAAAACTTCAACAGCTTGAGGTCCAGCACAGTGTAAGATGATGGCCGCCCGAACAGGATCAGGTTTAGGGGCCAATTTTGCTGCATTCATATATAGTTCTAACTGTCATCTCCATTTACGAAATGTGTCTGGTTCGACGTTATTTATGTCTAGGCAGGGTGGTAACCAAAACATGGGCCATTCTGCCATGACGAAATGTCTAATTGCAAGCAATAACCCCTCACCTCAAGTCTGTGACATCAGCACACGTGTCAGCAGAATAGTTCAAATTCTGTAGAAATAAACACCGCTGCCACCATGTTGATATTTACTGTCGTGTGTAGTAAATACTGTTAAATATAATAAGACGTGGCTGGCTGTCATACATTCTCACATTATGAAGCTTAATCACGAAGCCTGAACACACACTGGATAAATACGACATATTTAATCCGCCATCTTAGAAGTAGGAGGTAGGAAGAAGAAGAAGAGTTCCCATAAGGGCAAGTAACTCTAGTCAGGAAAACAAACTAAACAACGAGACATATATATATATACAACATCAACAGGTTTCACATTCACATTTATGTGTAGTTTCAGCTCAAAATCTTTCAATTTACTTACACCTTGGAACAGGTCTGAATACTTTTCAAACAGATTGTGTGTTCTCTTGCTGTTGATGCTATTTATTATTCTGACAACCTGCAATTTAGATGCTGTCTTATGGCTCAAAAGAACTTCATGTCCACCTTCTACTACATAGACAGTAGTACTGGCTTGATGATGCTTGGATTCAATGGTTGTTCTGAACATTCCAACCACTTTTAATGGAGTCTTGGATGCATATGCATACAACGTTTTATTAGTGGGGAAAAACCGTGGTCTTTTCTTCAACTGTTTGTACATGGTTGTGCTTATGACATCCACACTTGAACCCATGTCTATCATTGCAGACAGATGTGTATTTTGCATTTTAATGATTATTCTGGGGACATCTGGTCTGTTATCCAGTGCATAAACATAAGCCTCTGAGCTGCTGTCAGTGTCTGTGGTGTTTTTCTTTTTCTCACTAACCTGTTGAACCTTATTTTTAGGTGTGAGACAGAACTTGGCAGTGATTTTGCTTGTGACAAATATGACACTCTTTCCCAAATGCAAGGCAGTTCTGTCTTCCGCCTTTGTGAGGATATTTCCTTCCACAACATTTGCAATTTGTATATGATTCTTTCTTGGAGTTAGATCTGGACTCATGAAACTTTGGTTTCTGTCTGCTATGTTTGTCAGCTAGTGTGACTGAATCTTGGGTTCTAGATCTAGAATTCTTAAATTGCAGTTTATTGACAGTGTTCTCTTCTTTCTTCTCTATGTGTGTAGCCTGCATTTCTACAATTTCTAACGTTCTGCCAATCTGTAGTACTTCATCTAATGTAATGGATTTTTCACTTTGAAGAATCCTTCTTCTTAATTTCGATGATGTGCATGTCTGCATGACATGATTTCTCATTTCCTCATCTTGACTCTGAAATTGGCAGTGTTTTACAAGTTGGCGTAACCTCGTGATGTACTGGTCTAAATTTTCTTCACTGTTTTGAATGGCCGGTCTGAACTTGAACTGTTCATACATCGTATTTTTCTTAGGGATGAAATACGAGGTCAGATTTGCTTCACCTTGTTGTAATCATCACTTGTATCGGCCATAGTCTGGTAGATATCATATACCTCTTCTCCGGCATAGTGCAATAGTAAACATTGTTTGCGTTTGACATCTTTGACCTCAAATGCCGCCAGACAGTTTTTGAAACGGCTTACCCATTTTTCCCACTTGGTTCCTATGTTCACATCGTGATCGTACTGAAAAAACGTAATGGGTAAATCTAACATCCTTGTCACTATTTGTGATATTCTACCTTAGTCATTTAAAATGAACTAATGCCAGACTTTTGACGTTTTTAATATTTTATTACACACAGGGTTACAAACATGTCTGACCTCACATAACGGCCATTCTTCCCAAGTCCCGTAACTCTTGTGTCATATCTATTTATAGGACACTACAAGCGGTTTACAGCCATCTTCGTTTTCTTACCACCCTTTCTCTTGCTAAGGAATCCTCAATTTATGGCCTGAAAAAGTCTCCCAGCTGCTGCTTTTTGAGTGGCCAACTCTTCTTTGATGCCTCCCTTTTAGTCTGTAATAGCTCTGAGGTATTTAAAGTGGTCGACCTACTCCAAGACCTGTTCTACCAGCTTAATCTGATGTCTTTTTTCTTCTTGTGATATCACCATAATTTTTGTTTTAGAGCTGCTTATGACCATCCCTCTCTTCTCCAGCTCTTCCTTCCAGACTTACAGGTTGGATTGAAGATGTGCCTCTGATTTAGCAATCAGGGCAACATCATCAGCAAATGTCAGCTCTGAAATACAGACATGTCTCATCAGTACCCTACTGAATATTTTCTTGTTCTCTGCTTACATTTCTTAATGACATCATCCATGAGGAGTATGAAAAGATAAGGTGACAGGATATCACCTTGTCTTACACCGGTGGTGGTCCTGAACTCTTCTGATTTATGGTTTGCTGTCCTCACATAATTTCTGCAAGACTTGTAGAAGCTGTTTATAGCATGAATCAGAGGTGCTGGAATGTTCTTCCTTACCAAACAGTCCCAAAGTTTGCTCCAGGGGACCCTGTCAAACACATTTTCCAGATCTATGAAACAAAGATGGATCTCACTCTTATACTCAAGGGCCTTTTCACTCAGCTGTCTGAGTGTGAAGATTTGGTCTTGAGTGCTTTGGTTTGCTCAGAATCCACACTGGACCTCATCCAATTGTGGCTCAGCTAGGCATCAGAGTCTTTGCTCTACGATTCTAGAGTAGATTTTACCAGAGACACTGAGAAGGGATATGCCTCTATGGTTTGCACATTGTCGATTGTCATCCTTTTTGAAAATTGGTGTTATGATGGCAATCTCCCAATCCTTTGGTATGGTTTTGTTGCACCACACTGTCTGTAGGACCATTAAGAGTAATAAGTCCCCTGATGCTCCCATGTACTTAACCATTTCTGTTGTTATACCATCATGCCCTGCTGCTTTGCCCATCCTGATTTTCTCCAGTGCTGCCTTCAGTTCTTCCATCTTTATGTCATCTTCACCACCATTGGTTTTCTCTTCTGTGCTAGTGGTTATCATTTCTGATGCTTGACCTTGCTCACCATCCAGGAGTTCTGAGAAATATTCTTTCCATCTTTCCATTACTTCCTTCGGGGGCAGTAAGCAATTTGCCTTGCTTGTCCTTTATAAATTTGAGAGGGCATTGTTTTTTCCTTCCTCGTGTTCTTCAGGGTCTTATAGAACAATTTCTGGTTTTTTTTGCACATCTTTTCCTAGCTTTTCTCCAAATTCTTCCCAGGACTTCTGTTTTGCTGCTAGCACCTTGTTCTTTGCTTTTGTTCTGAGTATCACGAATTCTCTATATTTCTCCATTTGTCTTGATGTGTTTTAGGTCCTAAGTATTGTTTCCATGCCATTTTCTTCTCTCTTATTTTCTCCTTGACTTCCTCTGTCCACCAAGGTGTCCTCTTTCTCTTGTTCCCAAGTCAGACTTCACCATATGCTTCTGCAGCAGCTGTCTTTATGATGTCCTTGAATAAAAGCCAGAGGGTTTCCAAGTCATCAGGTTGTTTTTCTGTGTTGCTCACCACTGCAGCAATAAGCCCCTGACATCTGGTCTTAATTTCTGGCTCTTGTAGGTTTTAATGCTCATTTCTCCCATTTGTTTACTTAGTTTCTTGCGTGATGATAAGCAGTTCTTAGGCTGAGCAACCCTTTCAGTTGTTCTTTTGACTATAAGCAGGTAGAGATCACTTCCAATCTCTGGCCCCCTCCAGACTCTAGCATCCCAGACATATTTGAATGAGCTCCTCCTAACAATGGCACAGTCGATTACTGACTTCTCATTCTTTGTTGGTTCACACCTAGTGTATGCATGTATACGCTTAGGGGGAACATTGTGTTTGTAATGATCAGATTCTGCTTACTGCAGAATCTAAGGAGTCACTTTCCATTGTCATTAAGAATATCTTCTCCATATCTTTCGATAACTCCACCACCATCTAGCGTGGTCATTTTCCAACTCTGACATTGAAATCTCGGAGCATGATAATTTCATCTAGGTAGTCA